>JAZHYW010015194.1:0-260737 GCA_037355805.1 Ixodes ricinus
CATTTTGGCGACGAGTCGGTCAACATACAAGGACTACAGCGGGAACAATGACCACCCAAGGCAAGCTGGAAGAATTCAACCTGACAGCTTGGACATCCTGGGCCGATCGTTTCGGTTTCTACTGCGAGGCAAACGAGATAGCTGAGCCTTCAAAGAAGAGGGCTCTCCTGCTCACACTTTGCGGAGCACAGACATACGAAGTAGTGCGAGCACTCGTTGCACCGAGGACACCAGGAAGCGTCCCGTTCGACGAACTCATGGCGATGCTGCAGAAGCACTTCGACCCCCGGCCGTCAGAGCTCTTCGGCAGAACGAAGTTCCAGCGGAGAGACCAGCAGCCAGGGGAATCCATTGCAACCTACGCGGCAGCTCTAAAGAAGCTAGCCGCTGACTGCAATTTCGGGATACTGGCGACACAGACGGCTGCGCCATCGCCCAGCACCACCGGCGTGGCTTCGGCGACTACTGGACCGACTGCCGACCCCGCCAGCGCGGACACCCCTGGAACTGCGGTCACCGTGAGTCCACCAGTACCCAACCCTACCATGCTGCCTCTGGACGTAATGCTCAGGGATCGGTTCGTGTGTGGCATAATGGATGAACACCTGCAGCAACGTCTCTTTGCGGAAACCAACCTAACGTTTAAAAAAGCATACGACATGGCTGTGAGGACAGAAGGTGCGGCACAACATCAAAGGGACATGAAAGCCCAAAAATCGGAAATTTGCGCAGTTAAAAAAGCAGAATTACCTCCTGCGCACCTGGAACAGAAGGAGAAAAGACAGTCAGGACCACTGACATGTTACCGATGCCTAGAACGGCATTCGGCCTTCTCGTGCCAGTCCCGAAATGTACGATGTAACTTCTGCCACAAGAAGGGGCATGTCGAAAAGGCTTGTTTCAAGAAGTCAAGGGTGCATCACGAACCGCAGAAGACACACCACGTGGAACAGCACGACGTGCCCGGTGATGATCCGAATGATGATGATGATCTTTCGGACAAGTCATGGAACCTGCACGAGCTGAATGCAGTACGGGCATCCAGCACGCTGCCAAAGTTCATGGTCACCCTGAAGATCAACAACCGCGAGCTGGAATTTGAGGTCGACTCGGGAGCTGCTTGCTCAATCATTAGCGAAGCCACGTATCGTCGGTTGTGGCCCAAGAACCCTCCAACGTTGAACCAGGACGGGCTGACCCTTCATACTTGGTCAGGAGAGGGTTTACAAGTCCTTGGAACGGCGAACGTGCATGTCAGACATAAATCAAAAGACTACATCTTGCCATTGGTTGTCACCCGCGGAACAGGCTGCAGTCTTCTGGGAAGAAACTGGTTTCAAGACCTCAAGATTCGGGTCAGTGGAATTCACCATCTAGGCACCAAGGACAGCGTTGCGAATATTTTGAAGGCTCATGAGGATGTTTTTGACGCCAACATCAGGGGGCATAGTGGTCCACCAGTAAACCTGGAACTAAAAGAGGGCGCTACTCCTCATTTCCTCAAATCACGACCCGTGCCGTTCGCACTACGTCCTGCGGTAGAAGCCGAGTTGAAAAGTCTCGAGAGCCAAGGTATTTTAGAACCAACACAGCATTCCGAGTGGGCTACACCTGTGGTGGTGGTCCGGAAGAAAGACGGGACCATTCGACTATGCGGAGACTATCGAAGTACAGTAAACAAGGAGGCGAAAACAGCCGTGTATCCTATGCCAACAATTACAGAAATCCTAACCAATTTGCAAGGAGGATTGGTATTTTCTACTCTAGACCTCACGCAAGCGTATCAGCAGCTACGGTTGACAAGAGATACAGCTGATGTGTTAACCATTAACACTATAAAAGGCCTGTACAGAGTCAAGAGGATGCCGTTTGGGATCGCCGCAGCACCAGCGATTTTCCAGCGATACATGGAAACAGTACTTGCTGGAATTCCGGGGATCGGGGTATACCTCGATGACGTGATCATCAGCGGTGCGACCGCAGCCGAACACCTGACTCGGCTGGACACAGTACTGACGCGACTCGCTCAGGCTGGACTTCGACTCAAGAGATGTAAGTGCCGGTTTGCAGTTGAACGAGTAGAATACCTCGGCCACATCATTGATGCTGCAGGAATACACCCAACAGATGAAAAACTGAAAGCCATCAAGGAAATGCCCGAGCCAACATGTCGAACCACGCTACAATCGTTTCTGGGACTTTTAGCGTTTTACGACCGGTTTTTGGCAAACCGGGCAACGATTGCAAAGGACCTCTATGCACTGCTGGAGAAGGACGTCCCTTGGACATGGCGAGAAAAGCATCGGCAAGCTTTTCGACAGTTAAAGCATGCCATCGCACAGCGAACTGTTCTCGCGCATTACGACGAGAACAAAAGCCTGATTGTGTCATGTGACGCATCACCCTACGGCGTGGGAGCCGTATTAGCTCAGCTCGATGCCGATGGCAACGAAGCTCCAATCGTTTTCACCTCGAGAACGCTCGGCAAAGCCGAAAAGAATTACTCACAGTTGGATCGTGAGGGGCTGGCAATTGTTTTCGCCATGGACCGTTTTTATCGCTACGTCGCGGGACGTCACGTGACGATTACAACAGACCATCAACCGCTGTTGGGGATCATGGGCCAGAAATCTCCAGTACCAACTGTGCTTTCGCCACGGATGACACGCTGGTGTGTTAAGCTGACAGCCTACGATTATAATATGATCTACAGGGCAGGAAAGCAGAATCAAAACGCCGATGCCTTAAGCAGACTGCCATTGCCGGAAACTGACGACGAGCAACATCCTCCAGGCGATGTCTTGATGTTGGAAGCGCTCACGAAACCTCCCATGACTGCAACAGAACTGGCGGACAACACAGCAAAGGATCCCATACTTGCCAAGGTGTTCCAAGCGGTCAAACATGGCGAAGTGAGAAAGCTGGACGGTGATCGCTTCGTCGCATACAAGCTCAAGGCATCAGAATTGTCAATTCATCGTGGTTGTCTCATCTGGGGATCGCGCGTAGTAATTCCCGCGTCAATGAGATCTGAGGCCATAGCACTTCTACATGCGGGGCACCGGGGCATCGTTGCCATGAAAGCATACGCTCGGAGCTACTTGTGGTGGCCTGGGATCGACAAAGAGATTGAACTCTGTGTAGCTCAATGTGGCACGTGCCAAGTGCACCAGAGAGCACTACCAAAGGCCGAAAACCTAACCTGGGAGAGACCTACGGCACCATGGGACACCATCCATCTAGATTTTGCCGGGCCGATTGAGGGGCAAGTCTACCTTATAATGGTTGACGCGTATACCAAATGGCTAGAGGTTCGCGCAGTTCGGAATATGGCGTCATCTACGGTTATTTCAGAACTCCGCAGCCTGTTCGCAACCTTTGGCATACCACGGAAAGTAATGTCCGACAACGGGACCGCCTTTGTATCGGAAGAAATTAAGAGCTTTTACTCCTCCAACGGCATCGCAGCGGTCACCAGTGCCCCTTATCACCCTGCAACCAACGGTCAAGCTGAACGGATGGTCCAGCAGTTAAAGAAGGCGTTGGCGAAGGGCGGAAAAGGCACTTTGGACTGTACGCTGGCACGCTTTTTATATAAGCAGCACACTACCGTACACACAGCGACGGGAAAAACTCCAGCGTGGATGCTACTTGGACGAGAGTTGCCGTCTCCGCTCGAGAGACTCCTCCACAGACCCAACTATGAACCCACGAGTTCGACAGTCCCGGAAGCATTTTTGGTGGGACAAGCAGTGTGGATTCGCAAGTTTCCAAGTGGACGCACATGGATGGAGGGTACCATCACTAGACGTCTGGGCCCTCGGTCCTGGATGATCGACACCGATCAGGGGCAGACACGGCGACATATGGAACATATACGACCTAGAAGTTCCACGCCACAGCGCAGAACGACTACTACACCTTCACCTGTGTGGGACTTGGCCATGGAGCCTTGCGAGGTGGCAATCACCCCTCAAGGGCCGGCTACTGCTTCTACACAACCTACAGGACCTTCATGTTCCACCCAGCCGATCATACGCAGCAGCACTCGCGTGCGACGGCCGCCAGAAAGATTCGGGTTCTCAGCCAAGTGAGGGGAAGTGTCATGTATCAGCTGGTGGCCAAGAGATGGAGTCACCGGGCACACGCGCTTATCCCGCGCTTTTCAAGAGCACGGACCTGGGGCACGGGACGGGTGCTCGGGCATTGCAATTCCAGGCGCCATTAAAAGCACATCTGGACGCTCCTCGGTGTCGTGGCTTGAGCTTCGCCCCGGGATACATCACAGTTTTATAACTGCTGATTCGCTTAAAAGAGAATCTTGCCCCTTTTCTAGTTTTGGCAGGATCGCAATAGCCTTGAGCAGCTGTTCCGCTTGTCACTACTCCTGTTAATGGCCCAGAGTTGGACTCGACATCTCCGGACACCATTAGTAACAGCCTAACTACATACGTTTCAACAGCACACTGAAATAGCAAGGTTTCACAGATAGCATGAATACACACATACACGATGGTAGGGCGACGGCACCGACAAGTAACTTTGTTTTGAACGGTAGTTAACGTCATAATAAGAGAGACCAACCTTAAGCACAAGAAAGCGTAAGCGATCGAAGCACTTCATGTCGGCACCGCGCCTCGTCCCGACAGTGACCGGTAGGTTGTAGTCAAAGGCCGTGCCCGTTTTTGGTCCCCTGGTGTCGAAGATTGTGCCAATCAGCGGCAGCTGATAGACATCAGATGTAGGAAGTCGCAGGAAGTCGAGTGGTGGCAGGTGGAGGAATGCCGATGTCATCCAGGTTGCCGATAATGCCGATGCCATCCAGGTCTGTTGTGGTCCGGAAGATTGCTGTGCCGTCTTGTATGCTCCAGGCAGCAAAGAAAACCTGAGGTACGAAGAAGTGTAAGCGATCGAAGCACTTCATGTCGGCACCGCGCCTCGTCACGACAGTGACCGGTAGGTTGTAGTCAAAGGCCGTGCCCGTTTTTGGTCCCCTGCTGTCGAAGTTTATGCCAATCAGCGGCAGCTGATAGACATCAGATGTAGGAAGTCGCAGGAAGTCGAGTGGTGGCAGGTGGAGGAATGCCGATGTCATCCAGGTTGCCGATAATGCCGATGCCATCCAGGTCTGTTGTGGTCCGAAAGATTGCTGTGCCGTCTTGTATGCTCCAGGCAGCAAAGAAAACCTGAGGTACGAAGAAGTGTAAGCGACCGAAGCACTTCATGTCGGCACCGAGCCCGCAAAGAACTTTGGGTTTGCTACCAAGAGTGATTAAAAGATTTAAACATTTAAAACATCACCATCCCGCCAAGACGCTGAAATTTTTCAATAGAACTAGAAACCAAGCACACACGTTACTCTGTCGGTCACCTAACTCGGGAATTATCCGAGTTCAATATGTCTCGAAAGAAAATCTTTTCATGTGGTAGCTTTGCTTCCTTGACAATTTGTATGGCAGAATTATAGGAGAATACTTTCGTCTCAACGATATGCAAGACGACGCAATCATTGATCTAAAAGAAAACAGATTAGTGCCACATAGACTGAAAAGTCGTAAGCGCAAAGCTATGTTTCGAGTGAAAAGGAATGGACGACCAAGAGGCCATTTTTTATGGCTCATACGGCGCTCGAGGCACAGGGACGGGAGCTCGCAGCCACGGGACACTTGCGGACCGCGTCCCAGAGAGTCGCGGGCCGCATGCGGCCCGCGTGCCACGTGTTTCAGACCCATATACAGATAGACATTATAGCTGCATTGTGAATGGCACCGATGCCATCAATGGCGCCCGAGGACAGGGCGGTAGCCGCCAGGTGCTAATTGTCAGTAGTGCCGCTGCCAGCCAGCATGGTGGGCTTCGTGCGGGGACGCCGAAGGAGTAGAGTTCGAAAACCCCTTTTTTGTTTTAATTTATTGGACAGTATATTTGTGAATTTATTTATCATCAAAAAGGCCTACCGTCTTCGATGGAACTTTCAGTTGAATAGGGAAGCGATGTAAGCAGTTTTCATATAAATTTCTGAACTCTGTTTTTACGGCAGAGATGGCTTTACGTGCTGTATGCTCGTAAGTAGGATATAATGAAGCAACCTAAAATTTTTAAGTACGCTTAAAAAAATTAATATTTGTCGGACTTAAGTTATTCAATTTTATTATTGAGGACGATCGAGCGCGCTTAAAATGCACCACGGACTAAGATGTAACGACCGCATGAATTTGAAAATATCTGCTTCGTGTGGCATTGATAATGTTACGTCCAAATTTATAAAGTGCTCAAAAAATTACGTGTAAATTTTATCTCCAAAAATGTACGAGTAGTTACTAAACCTGGGTGTCTTACCAGAGAATCGAAAAATATGAATAGTGTTTCCACTTCACACATCATGTGACAAACATAGTTCTCCTATTTAGCAACCCATTTCCTTTACCAGCACGCCTTGCAGACTTTTAGAGCACATCATTTACTGTCATCCTGTTGATTTTGTTTTAAACTCAAAATTTTTTTTTTTACAGTCACAGCATTGTTTTTGCAAATACCTGTCCTGCGAATCTCGACTTCTCGCTTTCACCAAATAAATAAATAAACAGTGACCTCAAAAATAGAGCGAGGAACGAAAAAAAAAAGAAACAACAGCGACAACCACATTTTGACTCATTTAACTCACGAACCCTGTTCGATCGCACCCTTCACCCGGCAACCCAACCCTTGCCATGTTCGGATATCAACCTCATACGCACTACAAGGCGGCAACGCATAGTGAGGCGCGATTAACCTCACAAAGGCAGGCATCGTGGCCCCAGCCCGCGTCAACCCATTCGAATGCATCGCTCATCCGGGGCTTCAAGCAGAGCGCCAGCGAGTTGTTTCTATTGCCCGCGCGCACCAGTCGAATCATCGGCAGAGGAGGGCGCGCATGCGAAGCAAGCTCCTTGTTCGTTCCCCCGCTTCGTACATGCCGCGCGCGCGCGCGCAAGCGAAATGCCACAAAGTTTCCGTGCCATTAATTCCCGACAATTCCCGGGAGCGGGCACTAGCGTCTCGAAGATTCAAGTGAGGCTAACTGGTTCCCTATATCACATAAACAGGAACGGAATAGAAAGAAGAAAGAAACAAGCAGGAGGTACTTGCAACAGGGCACACATGGACGGACTCGTCGGCTAACTTTTAGGGCCTCGCGGAAGTATGCACAGATGAAGCCGCGTCCCACTGCGAGGATACGGCCTAATATACCACCTAGAAGAAAAGCCGGCGTCCACCTTTCACGCCCCAAATGTCATCACTATGCGGAACGCAAGTTCGTCTGCTTCTTGCTCCAGAATCGCGGTGACGTCAGAACGACGCCGAGCTCTTATTGGCTGAACGAGAAAACAAAGAAAAAGGCTGACCTCAAGGCATCTAGCGTTGAGGTCTACCCACTTTCCTTTTAATCGAAGCCAATCAGAGCTTGGCGTCGTTCTGACGTCACCGCATTCCTGAGCAAGAGGCAGACGACTTGCCCTCCGGATAGTGGACCCATGCAGCTCCATAGCTCGCACCAGCGTCGTTAGCGTCTCGCAACGAGCTCGACGCTATAGCACGCGACAATGCTAGATGCATACGCGTCTGTCACTTTGCGGCGTATACTCAGGTCGAGCTTCAGCGCGTTTGCCGCCTGTGGTGCGTGGGGAATCCACCAACGATGACGTCATGGGCGGGCCTTATCTTCTAGGAGGTACTGGATGGCCTCCGCCGGTCGAGGAAAACAGAGAAGCGTCTCGGGGTAGGAGGAAGGCGAAACGCAATTAGAGGTCCCAGCGATGACAGAGACGAATCAGGGAGTACCGCGACGTCAGGGCGCAGTCCGACTCGCGCTTCATCGCGAGTGAAAAAGCCACGAAGGGAATGGGGAAACGGATGAGACCATGGGCGAAGATGGAGAGTCTACTCATCGGCGCTTTCGCCTGCTCCGAGCACGAGAGCGAGTACTGGATAGCTTCGGGAGGGCTCGGTTTCGTTTACGATCGGCTGCCCACGTTTCACGTTTGGTGGTCGCGACGCGTAATGAAGGAGTGTAATTTCGATCGGATGCTTTTGGTTATTCTGTTTCGTGTTAGGCGGTCTTACTTGGAATACCATTATATAGTCCTCGAGAGCTTAAGAAATCCGGAGCTTAGCTTATTGTCCCTGGCTTCTTGCTTCAGTGGTTTCGGTCTTCCAGCGTTCTTATCGGGGCGATTTCAATTCAAATCGTGCAAGAAAAAATAAATATGTCTCAAAAGCTTTAAAAAAATTGTCTTTATATATGCTAGGCAAATCTTTTCTTAGGAAAAGAACTGAAAACCATTTTTATCTCACATTTTAATTATTTAGTTTTTATTTTTTATTTTCCTTTTAAAGGTGCCCTGAGGAGGTTTTCTGATATCGCCAAAATATGGCGAAAACTCACACTGCGGACTCTGAGCATCCTAAAATCCCTAAATCATAACAATGCGTGGCCGATTTCCATATTAAAAAAAGAAGCAATCAAAGATTGAACACATGGAGAGTCATCTCCGGCGATGGGAGGAGCATTATGCCGGCAGCAAGGGCGGCATCTGACCAGTGAAAACGCGACATTTCGTTGAGATTGCAAACGCTGTTATCACAAAATGTGCATGCTTTTGTAGATCATAGAAGCAAGTAAGAGTACTCAACAAAAAAAAAAATGAAAGCCGTTTACAACTCCTGTAACGCCGAATTAGAGCGCAGCTCTTGAGGAGGAAGGAGGGGAAGGTACGGAGAGGAGGCTATGCCCCTCCTCCTCTCCTGCTCGCCTCCCATTTGGGGAAAATTTTCCGCAAAACTTAGCGTGGAAAATTTCCCGCTAGAGATTCAGCGGGGAAGGTTTCCCGCTAAATTTAGCGTGGAAAATTTCCCGCTAAATTTAGCGGGGAAATTTACCCATCATGCAGCGTGCGGTTACGCCGACGGTTACGCCGACGGCGACGCCGTCGGCGACGGCCACGCCGCTCAAGTGGAAACGGGCGCCCTAAGAGCTGCGCTCTAAAATTTATTTTTCGCGGAGAGGAATTATAATACTGCAATTTTTTTTCGCTTTTGCTGGAGTGATGTGTTTGATCGTTAGCTCTCGAGCGCGCGCTGGCTGGATTGAATCGTAGTCCGGGCTGTATGGGCAACGAACGAGCCGTGCGCATTCGGGATATCATTCTGCGGTTCCAACGATCGGAGGCGCAAGGATCCTTCGCTTGCTGTTGGCTGACAGTGGTCCTGGTTTCGGAACATGCTCCTCCCATCGCAGGAGATGACCTCGGTGTGTTGCGGTCTTTGCTTTTTTAATATTGAAATCAACCGCGCATTGTCATTTTTTACGAATTTCTATGGTGCTTAGAGCCAGCAGAATGAGTTATCGCTACTTTAGGCGATCTCAGAGGCCTCCTGATGGCACCCAAATCCCGAATCTCAAAGGGGATTTGGGCGATTGTCTAGGTCGCATATAGCAGCTTCGCCAAGCTCAAATACCTTCTGCACAAAAAAAAAATCAATTTAAGTAATTTTAAAACTCCAGTAAAGCGTAAAATGTTCATAGGTAGTTTCTATTATGTTTGTTTATGTTTGTAAAACCTTCAGAACCTGGCTTCTTTGACGATAATTCAACCTTCTTTAGACGATGATAACTGTTATTCAACTTTAGGACATAAAGTACATGTCAAACGAAAGCTTGAACAAATGCCTGTTTAACAGAAACAGTATCGTTGTAGTCAAATAAAGTTCTATAGGCAAAAAACGCCCCTGAATACGAGAGGAAACTCTAAAAGTACAAATTTCAACGTACATTTTCTTAGAAGGCCATTTTTAATTTTCCTAATTGTTTTTAGTACGAAGAGACTCTCAAGTGGTCTAAAGATCCAATAAAGTCTGGATGCAATATATGTTGTGGACATATATAACCCGTGACATTCGAATAGACGATGTATTAAGGTCGCTAAGTTAGCCATCTTTAAGATGCGAATCTTAGTTGTCGTGATTTGTATCCCTATTAAATAGTTAAATATTTCTTGGCAATTTGTGTGAGCACTAGTTGACTTCGATTTAACTACACAATTAAATAAAGCAAAGTTGATGCGTACATAGGATGTTATGTTTAATATACAAGGGTTTTCATACGTACTCATGTCCAATTTATTAACTTCAAAAATTCAGACGCTATCATTACAAGAATTTCTCGAATTGACCCATGAGAATAAAAAACTTATAGATACTTCCAAAAGATTTGTGCAGAATGGGGAAAACAAAATATATTAGATGAGCCGCCAGTCCTAGCACAAAACTTACAACTTTTTCAACTGTCGCTTTCCACGCACGGTTAGCTTCGCGAGAGGGTGGACTCGTTTAAACCTGGTGATATTCGTTTTTGTTTTTTTTTGTTGTTTTTTTAGAAAAGAGAGCTTGCATTTGCTGTGGGAAGTAACTAGCATTTATTAATATATCAGGTTTCACGAGAATGTTGAATGTGACCACAAAGTGCCGTTAAATTGGGTTACAACATAAATTACTGTCGGTGCTTAGATATTTGTTTGCCAAAACATCAAGGAACTCGTCCTTGTTTTAGAGCGTTCGTCCAAGTTTTTCGCTTTAAAGATGGAGTACTTGTGACACTTGATTGATCGCAATGGTGCATCCTCCCCGAGGAATATTGAAGCAATCGTAAAGGCTACTGAGCCCATAAGACACGAAAGAGCTACACAGTTTTTCTATCCTTATAAATGTTTACAGCAGGTTTCCCTCAATATATTAGGCATCCTGAGCCATTGTATCGGTTGCTTCGAAAAGATGCGCTGTGAATTCCTTTTAGTGAAGCAAGAACTTGATGATTTCTGCTAATGTTCTTGTACACTACAACTACTACGAAGCATCTCGTGTTGAGCTCGACGCATCAGCCTATTGAGTTGGAGCTGTTCTAGGTCTCACATGGGATTCAATGGGTGAAGGGAAACCCATTTTATTCGCGTCAAAACTTCATAGTTACCTTAATAATAAAACCCTTGCACTGCTGTTTGGAATAACCAAGTTCCACCAGTATATTTGGGGTAGACACTTTTGAGGCAGTCACGGACCACAAGCCACCGTTGAGCCTCTAAGGTGCTGACAAAGCTATCCCACCACATTCTTCAATCAGAATCCGATGGGCATTGAAACTAGCAAGCCACAGCAACAGTTTGGTCTGCCGTCCCGGAAAGAGCCTTGACGATGCTGATGCGTTTATCCGCCTGCCACTGACGATTAAGAAATTTGAAGCGCCGATACCGCGCTGATATCTTCATGCTGAAACGCAACTACGAAATCCTGTTCCTATAAGTTGTCGCGAAAGCCACGGGACAGGATCCTATTTTATCAAAAGTACGTGAGATGCTGTGGACAAGGTCGCCATACGCTCGAAGAACACCGCGGCCAGCCAGACTTGGTCCATTGCAGCCCAAACTGTCAACTCTGCCTTCACTTGACGGCCTTCGTAGCGAACTTCCGAATTCAACTTTCCAACGACAGGCACAGGTAGCATGAAAGATTGAGTGCAGTGTCATGCAGCTTAGGCCATTTTTGCCTTGTCTTCGTTAGAACCTTTTAGGAATCGGGAAGTCAGTGTCCAGTTCTATGAGCTGGTCCTCCCTCCCCCCCCACACACACACACACGTGAACATGCGCCACACTGGCGCAATCAAGTATGGTGTGCCATGTCGATGCGATCGCAGAAATAGTCTGTCAGTATTGCCGTCATCAGACTCCGCTCCAGAAAAGACGTTGGCTTCTGCATCCGCCACTGACCTTGCAGGAAGTGCAGCCCTTAGCTACACGTTCGATCCGTCCACGTCGAAAGCAAGGCCTTTTTCTAAACCCGCAGTCACTGGGTAGGTGTAGAGTAGTCCCAAGTCGGTAACAAGGTTCCGTGGTCTTCACCAACTTTTGGTCTTGATCGGAGTTCGGAACTGAAAAGTTCGGCTCCCTTTTGCCGCCATCTTCTGAAGTCCTCCATTCGGCGTCACCATCTGACTGGCATCTTCGGTAGCTGCTTCAGCAGTCATAGCCTCATCCAGCGCCGAATCCAATGTCAGGTCCCGGTGAGGTCGGAATGGACTTACTTGGGCCGTTCCCAAAATCGACGCAAGGCAACCGGTGGATTATCGTCCCGACCGATTATCTTACACGACACGCCGAGACGAAAGTCCTTCCATTGGGCACAGCGGTTGAAGTCGCCGGGTTTTTCGTCGAGTCCATTCTCCTCGACACGGTGCACCTGAAGTGCTGATCATCAGATCGAGGATCACCTTTCATGGCACAGCTGACGCAAGAAATCCTTCGTCTCAGCCACGCCAGCCATCATCGCACCACGGCGTACCACCCGGCGGACCAACGGGCTGACGGAGAGACTCAACAAGACCATCGCCGACATGATCTCCTTGTACGTCGACGTGAGCACAAGACATGGGACGAGGTGTTGCCGTACGTTACGTTTGCGAACAACACAGCGGTTCAAGAAACCACCGGAATGACCGCCGTTCCAACTGGTACACGGCCGGACGGTTACCACGATGCTCGACGCCATGCTGCCTCACGTGCCTGCCGACGATGGTAACGACGACGCTCAACTGATCTCTCAACGCGCCGAGGAAGCTCGTCAACTGGCAAGAATCAAGATTCAAGAGCCAACAGCGAACCGACGCACGCCGGTATAACCTTCGTCGCAGGGACGTCCACTTTCAACCCGGAGACCGGGCATGAATGTGGACACCGATATGGCGCCGCGGTCTCAGCGAGAAGCTTCTGAAACGCTATTTTGGACCCTACAAGATCATCCGACGCCTCGGCGATCTGAACTACGGAGTTCTTCCCGACGGAACGCGCCCATCTGCAAGACGCCAGCCAAGACCCGAGCTGATGCGAACGTTGTCCGGCTTAAGCCGGTATTACGAACGATAGAACTTGGACTCTCGTCAAAGAGTGAACTGTGAACTGTGGTACTGTGGCTCGCGATTCTGCTCCGCTTGTTGTGGATTTGTCCTTTTCGTTTCGGTGCTGTATCGGGACGATGCATTTTTAAAGGGGGGATACGCCGCGCGCACCTGACCAGCAGCGGGCTCGTGGCCTAACGGTTATCGCGCCTGCCTTCCACGCCAAAAGTCAGGGTTCGATGCCTGGCTGCGGGTACATCGTCTTTGTTGACTGTATAATGTGATGTTCTGGTAACCCCGAGAACCGCGTTGCCTGTTCTAGGTCAGAATGTTCTACGCGCCGAATCTTCTAGGCCGATTGTTCCAGAAGCCCACGCGTGTACAAAAGGGGCTCCGCGTGGTGAGCCGGAGTCAGTCTCGTCCACGGTGTAAGGTAAACTCTTTAGGTGAGGACACGGCGGGGCTAAACGCGTGGCCCGAGGAATCAGATAGCGTTCGTTCGACGGGCATCCGAAAGGCTGCATCATTCCGCGGACACCGTGCCCGTCGCTGACAGTGTCGCCTGCGGCCAAATGGCGAAACTGTGAGAGCGAAAAAATTATTTCGTTGCCATGACACCCCGGTACACCATGGTCTTTCTGCACGTGCGACAACCTCGCTGGAGCTCTGCGCGCGTGGAGCATGAGGCGGCACGAGCCGTCTTGTGCACTGCTGCCTGCCTCCTGCGTCTTACACCGTGCCCATACGTGCTCTCGGGTCGACGAGTCATCTGCCGGCGCCGCTTGAAACCATAGTGAGAGAAAGAAAGAGAGAGTGAAAAGCGAACTTTATCGGCACGTCGAGAGGAGCGCGCTGTCCTCACCTGAAGAGTATTATCTTACACCGTGGTCTCGCCCCAGCGCTCGAACCTGCTGTTACGCCGACTTCGACGCCCGCGACGCTCTGTTCTTATCCTCTGTTTCCTTTTTGTTTTGAGCACAAGTTCGCCCCAGTAAACGTTTATTTTCTCCTGTTTATTTATTGTTCTATTTAATCACCACCCGTGACAATATCACATGCTTTGTCACGGAAGCCGGCGCGGCCGTTTGAGGTCAAAGCCCCCCAGAAATAAAACACAAAGGAAAGCACAACGACGCAGATGCCTCGTCACGGAAGCCGGCGGGTTCACTCAAGGTCAAAGCGGACGCGCTTCAGAAATAAAATACAGAGAAAAGCACAGCAACGCAATGCTTCGTCACGGAAGCCGTCGTGAAGCCAGCAAGGTCCGCCGCGCCTGCGCAGTGGGGGAGCGTGATGTCACCGCCGCAGCGCCGTGCGCGATAGGAAGATGTGGCACGCTGTTTGTACTGAATGCGCAGCGTGTAGGAATGTGAAGGCATTCTTACACGTAAGCAGTGTTAAAGGGGCGCTGACACCCCAAGGGTCGTATTTTTTTATTGTCTAAAACGATGCAAATTGTAGTCATAGACACGCAAAAAAATACCGCATTGCGAAAAAAAAAAATTTTCCACGCGCGCGCGCGTCTTTTTATTTTTGGCGTTTTTCTCTCCGCTTCTCGCCTCCTCGCTTCTTTTGATTTGTGACGTCAAAAATCATGAAATTTAGAAGCTTTGTAGGCGACATTTCTATAACATTTAATAACGGCAATCGTAAAACATGTTTTTTAACGCAATTGCGAACGCACTACGGCCCTTCTTTTTGAAATACCGAAAATCGGAGTCCGGTGTGATGTCGCCTCCTGGATTTGTATCCTCCCTCGGAAAACATGCCGCCTGGGCAGGCGGCACCGCTCGCACGGAATAAAACCGGTTTTTCTCGGTCCGCCGGCGCCCTTATCTCCCGCTCGCTCCTTTCCTCCTCGCTTCGGGTCGCGGTGGCAACAGCACAGAGTCATGAAAGAAAGTCGACTCGCAGGACTCCGCAATATTTGACGTCAACGCACCGGCGCGGATCGCGCGGGAACTTCGAATTCGGCATTTGGAAATTGTTTTTTTACTTCACAAATACTGAATTCCCAAGTTTTGAATTTTGAGGGTAATGTCCCGGCATCATTTTCAATCGTTTCGGATAATAAAAAAAATGATTTTGATGTGTCAGTGCCCCTTTAAGTGTCTCTGCCCACATTTTTTAATTTTTGCCTCTTTACTCGGGTAAGTTTGTTGACTGGATTTTTTATGCACTTTTTGCACGTTCTTCGGCCAGCTCTGTACAAAACATTAGATTAATACGTTCACTAACAGATTTATGCAGAAGCCTTCAAGCAGCCATTCATACCATTTATTCGCGCTGTAGCGTAGTTAGCAAACCCTTATCAACAAACCAGGAAAGAGGGAGGAGAGAGGGGGCCGATAACCTGTCTTCGCTTGTTCTGCTGGGTGATGTGGTCTACGGACTAATGTATTTTATTGGCCGCGGTAAATACCGTTCTAAGAGGCACTCAAAGGTGACACGAGTCTTCAAAATCAACTATGGCGCCCCCGAGTCCCTTGGCTCTGGGGCCCGCTGCAAACAAACTTGCGTGGCGTACCGCCATCGCAACCGTCGCTGGACTTTTAACCCGGTACGCGTATTGGGATATCCTCACGGAGGAAAACCATGTAGCAAATCCGGGGCCGTGATTGGTCTATTTAGACGACCCGCTCTTTCAGATGCAGCAACAGACGACCGTTACCTTTCGCGCTCGTTGTTCGCAAGAAGGCTGCTCACGACTGTAAACCGAGCACTGAACTCCGCGCCACGAGGAATAATAAGATGCGTAAATATGGCGTTGACGCGACAAAATCCGACCACGACGTAAGCCGACCACGACCACCGACATTCGTAGGTCGGCGGTGACACCATGGCTGGCGAATTGTTCCGGCCAAAAACAAAACCGCGTGCCAGCTTGAAGCGTCGGCTCGTGACAATAATCGCGCCTAGAAGGACATGAGAAGATGGCCGGGTTCCGATAGGGTAAGCAAATATCTGAGGCGTCATCCGTGTATGCCTAAAACACTGGGATTTTTCCCCACGGTTTTACTCCACGAGGAAATCTCAATACACACCCTGTACCTTTCATGGTTGGTACACAATGCCTGGATGGTGCGTAAGCCATAGAGTCTCACAACGACGAGAAACCTTCCCCGAATCACTAACACTCCCGTAGAGTATGAGTCAAATAAACTATTCCTGAGCTATATCGTTCTGGCATACCATATGTATATGAGGTCTGGTAAAGGCAGAGAGATGGGGAAGGTTTTTATGTAATTGGATGAGGTCACACCATACTCAGGAGCATTCTGTTATCTAATCTCTAGGTGGGGGCACAATGTTGCCGTTCGTAATATAATATAATAAAAAAAGTTTCTACAGGGAAGCTGTTTATGGCTAGGGTTGCGTGCATTTTTGGTGTGCGTCAACAAAAACTCAGAGCAGGCTCGCACCACCCTCTCTTTGTCGTCGTTCCAAGCGCTCGCGTGCATAGTTATACCTTTCCTTTTACCGGTTGGTGGTCCCGTCGTGCTTGTCTAGTTTCCTCGGGCTCCTCGGGGTGGCGGTAGTCCTTGGCATGTGTGTGCGTACCTTTCGTCACCATGACCACCGATCAAGAGAATAAATGTGTTCGTACCTTTGTTCAAAATTTAGTGTCACGTCTGTGTCGTGTGCAAAACAGCTTCGCTGGTCATCCACCTTCACAGAGTGGAATAACTCATGATTTTGTTTCTTGTTTTTTTTTCTTCATTTTATTAATACAGGAGAGTGTCGAACACCAAGATTTTTTGCCTAGAGCGCTCTTTCTGTATGACCAGATTTTGTTGCGATATTAGGGATTCAATCAAAACAAACGAGTTCCAAAAAAAAAAAGAAACACTAAAAGGTTAGTCGCTTGGCTGCGCGCTCTGCGCAAAATTGACTGGCCTGCCTCAAAATCTTCAAGAAGTCGACAGGTATAGAACCTGGCAGGTGCAAGCATGAACAAACTATCCACCATTAGCCCCGGCTGTTACACGTATTTCGGCACCGTATCTCAGAAGTCCAGTGGCCGCGCGCCATTTCCTTCCTCGTGGAAAGAAGGGTCTTAATTAGTTCGTCGTCCCCGGAAATCAGCTTTTCTCCGCGAAGACTCGCAGAAACCCCGTTGAATACCCGGTAGGCATGAAGAAGCAATCAGAGGCACTTCAGGTAGGTGCAACCCCGATACAGTCGCCAAACAAAAAGCACGAAGCCGAAGATAGAGGCGCGCAACTTATAGCCTGCATGCCGGGACGACAAGAGGGAGCCGGTCGCCTCGGTAAATAGCTCATTCTTCAGCTGTCATCTCCGAGTGAAAAATAGTTCCCGGAGTGCTTCGCCTCCTCGCGGGCTCGGCGAAAAAGACGGCAGGGCCCTGTCTCTCGCTGAGCTCCGCTCACCACCAAGCTGACAGTGCGGTGTGAGCTACACGTTCGCAGGACCAATCAACCGCCTCCCTTCATCACTTCACCCCGCTTTCTGCAACAAGGGGGCGTGGGCGAGGGCGCGATCACGTGGCAAACGATAGGCGTGTGATTGGTCCAACGAGCACGCGGTTTCTACCGCGCTGTTAGCTTGGGGCTGATCGGAGTGTGCCCGCTGCAGCAGCGCTGCTAGAGAGCCTAGATTTAAGAGAGGGAGGTCAACTCAAACAATGGGGAGCGTTTGCAATATAATGGTGGACGCCTCCTGCGCAATTGTTCGCTAGTGCGCATGCGCAGCGTTGCCAGAAAAAGAAAAAAAAGCGGGCGGAAAAACGGGGACGTTTACATCAATTAAAGTAATCCATTGACTTTACCAGCAACATCTCTTAGGTAAGAAAGCCTTAGTGCTGAATTTACCTGCGTCACCGAAGAAGGCTACCTTAGAGCACACACTGGATTGGACACCGGTTCTGCGTCGGCGTAGAACTCGTGTTCAGTGGGAGGGAGAACACCAGTTCCTGTCGGGATACGTCTGACAGCGGCGAGTCAGTGAACCTGTGCCCTATATACGGTGCAGCCTTGTTTTGTGACGCCGACAAATTCAGCACTAAAGGCCTGTTCATACACTTGCGTTTTCCTACGACCTTGTGCTTTAAAAGGGCCATAAACCACTTCATACGATAGACTGTTTATAGTCATAACTCAATTTATGAGGTCTAAGCCCTCTAAAAAAAAAAGCAATCATGCGTGGCCGATTTTTCTATTAAAATCATTATGAAAGATCGATTACTTTAGAACTATAGCTGACACCAGATGGTCGCCATCGGACGAGGAGAACTACAGTTCCGGGATATAAGCTCCTGTAGGGAGCAAAGTTGGACGTTCATCCATCTTGAAATCCAAAGTTATGCGGGAGAGCCACTCTTCACGCGTGCAGGAGCCATATTGATGATAGTACGAGTGGATAGGCCTAGTCCCCTCGAGTTCGCATGCGGTGATACACTCGCGTCGCCGTGGTTCCGCGAGTATTCCCCGTCAGCCTGTGATGTCAGATGCGTGATGTCCACGTTTTCCGTTGACAGCATGCTCAAAAACGCACCCAAATGGGCGGCGATCAGGTAAGACCCAGGCGGGCGGTGGACCACCGCCTGTCTTCGTCTTCGTTGTCGTCGCAATGCCCAGGTGAATGATACACGGATGATATATACCGCTTATGAATGGATGATGTACGGCCTCATGCAAAAGCAAAGAACATAAGCACAGTTGGCTGAGCTATCGGCTAGCGGCTAACGGAGCTGTGGAACCGCCGATGTAGAGGCTTTCCTGCGCAGCATCGGATTTATGTTCGTCACGTGATTGAATTCGGCGAATTGCGGCGCGACGGCCTGGGGAAAACAGACGAGCAACCCTGGCTCCCTACGAAGAGCTCTATCTCGAAACTCAAGGAGAAAGGCTCCTGTGCTTCTTCTCGTTCGATGGCGCCATCTGATGTCAGCGATAGTTTCGAGGTAATCGATAGTTACCGATTTTAAATAAAACAATCGGCCACGCATGAATCTAATGTTTGGTGTTTAGGATGCTTAGAGCCCATAAAAAAAAAAAAAAAATTGGTTTGCTCTGTATGTTTATACAGCCTCGATGGAGATAAGCGCCTCAACGGGTAATCGGTCTCTTGAAGCCGTAGATGAGAAATTTAGCCAGTGCGGTAAAACCGCTAACCTGGTGGTTTTCAACGTGCATCACGCAGTAGTGATCACACGAACGAGTGCCGGTACGAAACTCATCCAGGAGGTTCCCAGCGCAAGCCAGCTCCACGCTCCGAGCTGAGACGCGTTAGCCCACTCGGCCACTTCCTCCTCTAGAGCCCATAGAATGAGTTACGCCATAAATAGACTATCGCAGAAAGTGGTTTAGCACCACTTCAAAACATTTTAAAATCTCTAAAAACGAGAGAACACTCTGGTCCCCCAGGCGCCATTTATGAGGTGAACCTGGAACTTAATTTCGCTAGAACGAAGGTTTTTTGCAGTATTTTCGAGATCCGATGTTCGTACGATCATAAGAAGTGGTCGTTTATAACATTGTCAAAAGATTTTCAAGCCAAAAAAAAAATAATGATGGGCGAAAAAAAGAAAAAAAAAGAGATATGCGGACACTGAAGAGGTTCCACGGCTACCCGATGGATGGCGCCAGTGTGCACTCTCGTCGTAGGAGGTTTTAAGGTTTTAGGGCACACGGTCCTAAGGAGTCGTAAGTGTGTGAAAATTCCTATGAAGCACGTGGCCCTGATTGAGCAGTTGGAAGCTTCACTCTGAAATCTGGGCACACGAAGCGCGGCTGGCGAAGCTCCGCCGAAGTGGCGCTTTTCTTCGAACTCCCGCCACGGGTGTTTCGAGGGAGAGCGAAAATTGCGCCCTCGAGACATTTCCCTCGTGCGTCACGACTTGCAGCAGCCTCGATAATTCGGGACAGGTGGCCAGACGGCGGCGGCAAGGCGGCGGCAGCGGCGCTGGGATCCACACTTATTGAATTAGTTTGCTCGAGCTGGGCAGGAGGAGGAAACCATTGCTGGGGTGGTTCCTCGATGAAGCGGCCAAAGGCGCTTGCCAAG
This sequence comes from Ixodes ricinus, assembly GCA_037355805.1. NCBI lineage: Eukaryota > Metazoa > Arthropoda > Arachnida > Ixodida > Ixodidae > Ixodes > Ixodes ricinus. The sequence goes on from JAZHYW010015194.1 coordinate 19,950, forward strand.
GGCCCCTTGGTTCTGCAGAAGAGAACGGCGGCGGATGTGTGTAACAATTGGGTGGGAATTTGAGGCACGACTAAGTGGAGGAGGGGCGCCGCCGTTCGGTCGGTCCTACTGGCGTTTACCATTACGAGCGCGAGTCAGCAGAAGGCCTTCAGATTTGTATTCCTATGCACGTATACAGACACCCACGGCCGAAGAAACGTGTGCATTATATTATGTCCACGCTTCTTATTTAGGGCCTTCGGCGTTCTTATCGGCGAATGCCGGCAATCTCATTGGATGCGGAGTGGCGATAAGATGTCCGAGACTTGAATTGCTCTGCCATAGCTTCCTGTATACTCACAAAGCCTGACAGTTCGACGACGGAGCCATAGAGTGCCCGGTCGCAGATTTGGAGCACGAGGATCTGGTAGCACAGAGCATCAAGGCAGCCATTTCACGGGGAACCTGGACGTCAGCGCACAGCTTTTGCAGCGGCGAGGACCCGAAACACGCGTGTTCGCTCGGGAGAAGTGTGTTGCGGCGTCTCGCCGCAGCGGGGCGCCAGTCACGTGGCTCTCCTCTCATCCGTTGTCTGCCGCTCCAACTTTCCATTTCGGTGGCCGCTTCTCGTGGCGATCTGCCAGGCTTTGTCAGTATAGAGGTTATAGCTCTGCGTTCCTTTATCTGTCAGCGACTCAGCAACAGCAGCAGAAACATTGCATATCAATATGTTGCGAATAATACTGTGCACAGTGGACGACGTTTACTGATTCACGGCTCAGGGACGCAGGTCATAAACTACGAGCGAAGTGCTTATTAATTGTTTTTTGGGGTTGGGGGCAATGCAATTATATCATAACTTAACATAGTAAACGTAAAGAGCGGCCACTAAAGCCCTATCGCGGCCCAGGTGTTAGGATTCACAACACCTGCTAGCCGGCGCAGTGGTGCCTAGCTATTTATACATTCGTTATATTTCTGCCAGTAAAAATAGTTTTCCTTTTAATTTACATATTTCTAAAACTATCAGTAGCTGTGGAATATTTTCGAAAAAAAATATTACAACGACTGCGACCGGGGTTTGGCAAGACGTCACGACCTTCCAGCCGCGCCATAGCGGCAGCCACAGTGTCGAGGGCGGCGGATGCGGCGTGCTATTGCGGTCATCGTGGAGTTCTCGACGCTCTTTCTTTTTGCTTCGAGCGTCTCTTGAGTGTCAGCTCCGTCGCCGAAAAGCTCTTTTCTGTTTCGCCACGAATTCGAGCGATTGTTGATGCTGCGAACACGAACGTGTTGTCTCTGTACGACGCTTTCACTTCACGAGCGTGCGTGCCAGTGCGGTTCGTTGGAACGTTTGAAGCGGTGAACTCGCTTCGTTGCTCGTATTTTGCTCGCCCTTACGAGAAAATGGAGCGCACGTTTTTACCGACGCCTGCAGAACAGTTATCTTTGTTGTAGTTGTCTTTAGGGTGGTCGCAACAAATATTCATTACTCAATTTTCTTTTTCGCTTGTCCCCTTCTTGGTCTCTGTTGAGTGCGGCAGTTATAATTTTCTTCCATATTGTACATGATCTGCTCCGGAAATTATAATTTACGCGATCGGTTTCTACCGAAATTCAAAATTCTAGTTAGTAACGGCAGACTAGGTGGCGGAAGTTACCACCTGATACGAACGGAGGCAATTATATTAGTTATCCACCCATTCAGATAGCAGCCAATCTATGTCTCTAGCCATGTAGTGAACGGAAGCGCCTAAACAGGAAGCCGAGACCAACTTCACAACAGCCGCTAGGTGCGCTGACAGATCAAGTGAGCCGCTGGGGCCTATGGGAGTGGCCACTCTTTACGTTTACTACATTACTCTCTGATTGTATTGGCTATGAAATTTAATGTAGTGATGCGTATAGTGATACAAGAGGGACCGAAGCATACTCGGACGCACCCCACTGAGTCAGAAGCTTCTTTGTCTTCTCAAAACTGGCTGACGTAGCCGCGGGGCGGAGATGAGCCCGGATGACGATAGTTGAGTCTCACTGTACAGATGAGTACAACTCATGGGTTGGACACGAGTATTGCGTGAGCTCGACTTGGGAGATTCCCGTTGGATCCGAGTTCATGCCGAATGCTGATGCAGGCCTCGTGTCAGAGTGTGCGGCCGTACACACTTAAAATGTTTACACCCTTATTCGTGTAAATGGCTCGTCCCTTCCGGCTGACGCCTTTGTTCCGTGGCAGGTGTTTGAGGCCGCCGGAGGTAAAGAAAATCGTGTAGCTGCTAACACCCTTAAAACAATATGGCGACCAGTATGCGACCGGCGATACGATTATAGGCTTGGCGAGCCGCATCGCGGCTTCTCGCCGGAGCGAGAGCTTACGGCTCGTACGCCTGCGTCGGTGTCATCTGTAGGCGCAAAAACTTTCCAAACATCTCTATGTCAAAGCGCGAACACCGCAAGTGCAATACGAGTAAGCGCCAAAAATGCTGGAGGCTGAACAGCCGAGATTGTCGCCGAAGTCTTCGCCTGGCCCGCTCAATGCGGATCGCATTTTAATCGCATCAGGAAGGGTTGATAAAGAAGGGACCGCTTTGCACAAACACTGTACTGCTCACGCCCACTTTTTGCCGTGAGCGACAATGAATCGCTCAGACACCCTCTGTCGGCAGCGGCTAGGTATCGCACTCGCGCTCCGTGTGACTTCTGATCAACCATGCCCGTGCTCACCTGTTACGTGTGTTATCCACTCATGGACGTTTGTGCGTGAAACAGCGGTATTCAGCCAGCACTCCAGAAACACGCGCTGGGCGTGTCCGCCGAACCTCCTTCGTTACAATCGGGCAGTCATAACACGGCGACAGTGCTTCACACAGCAACCAGCGGGATTAAATCGGAGCAGCGCCGATAACGCGACGGGATGGACTAATGGCATCCACCCCGGCTCTGATCCACCCCTCTAATAGTCAGTAGATCACCAACTGCCACACTTTTCAAACTCGGCGGCGACAACCCCGGATCTAGCAACGAAAATAAAAGTCAGTAAACATTTGAAGAAAAAGAAGTAGCACTTCTTTCGACTGCCTGTCGCTCCACATGAGCACTAACGGCACGGACATACACACAACAATAGTACATACATCCTACTATTTTTTTCTTTATTGGCACATACATCCTACTAATCCAAACGGAGCAGTGCCTGAGCGCCATATATGCCCTCCATTTCGCGCATCGGTTAGCCCAGTGACCAACGTTTTCGGTCTTAATAAAGATATTAAAGATTACGCCAATATTATTTCACAATATTTTTCCTGCATTTGTCTTAGGTAGGGACATATATCCCTTTAATAACCTCTTACATCATAATGTATTATAATGATACGCGCCTAACTCTTGTAACTCAACGTGAGTGAAAAGAAAATAAAATCGTGTGAATTCTGTTTGGCAACCACACTCGCGGCGTGGTTGCTATGGCGACGCTGTCGGTACGCGCGCCGGAGGCCGTCCAGCTGGTTCGGCTGCGGCGGCTGCGGCCGAGCGCACGAGCCCACGGCGAACGCCGCGAACGCAATCGCGAAGAAAGCGTCGACTCAGAGAGAGACCTGGAGAAAAGCATCCTGCGAGTGGGCAGGGAGGTAAGTACATGCAGAAAGCAATAGAAGGCTAGGACGCATACGGAAGCTGTACGTAATCGAGTTTCCGCCCGTTTGTTGCCAAATTCTCCATAGTCTTCTTCTTCCGCCCGTTTGAAAGGGAACAGGGATTACCACCGTGGCTTCAGCAGGGGTGGATCCAGAACTCCGTTTTGGGGGGGGGCAAAACATTGTAAGGAGTACCTATTTTCCCATTCTTTCTCGTGCACCGAAGGTCCACCCATGTCAAATTGCCCTCAGAGAAGGGGGAAAGGGGTCGACTTGGTTTGGGGAGTGGCTGCTGCCCCGTCGCTCCCCCTTGGATCCGCCACTGGGCTTCAGTGGCTTCATCGGAGGAAACTGTCAACTGAATTATACTTCGTTTCACGTTATGTGCGAGCGAAGTCACAGCTAGAAGCGCGAGCCCAACGCTCTGAGCTTTCCGGCTTCGCACGTGCGCTCGTGCACTATACAGGCGCTGTTACAAGCAGCATGCTCGCGCTTGTAGCGTCGACTTCGCTCGCACATAAGGTGAAACGAACTATATTTCCAAAACGCGTGGTCTCACCATTCTGAGCAGAAGTGCGTGAGTAACCGATGCTATTTTCGTGGTCGCTTCCACGTAAATAACCAAGGAGCTTGTTACACAACGCACGCATTCCTCTGGCTTGAAAACAACTTGAGCGTTGGCTTGGTTTAGATGTCAGCTGCCATTGTGCTTAATTGAACTTCACGAAATCCGCTAAATTGAGCGGACTGCCTCTTGACTTTTGCTTGTTCTGCTGTCGTAGCGTATGTCTGCAATTCCGAGTTTGACAACTCCGAAATCATGGGTGTACCACCGCAACACCCTCTTAATACGATTTCGGTAGCCGCAGGGTGTAAAAAGGATGTACGAAGGGTGTAGGCCTTTCCGTACACGCTTGAATATTCAAAAATCATGTAAAAAGGGTGTAGGAAGGGTGCAGCTCGGAAAAACACCCTTTTAACACGAACATGGGTGCTGAAATGTTTTGTGTAAGGAAGAACATATTTGGCACGCCTTGCAACATTCGAATTCCAAAGGTACAGTGTGCCTCAAACTTAACGCCGCCACGGCATTTGCCGTTTGTGACAGTCCCTGCGGCGGCCAATTGAACTATCTGAAGAATGTTTGGGTTCCAGATTTCTATCCCATACTGAGAAGGCATCCAGAACGTCTTGGTGACAAATTTAACAGTAAGTAGCCGACACGAGCTCAATGTTTGGGAACCCAGTCGGCGTTAAATTTGGGGAGCACTGTACATACCTGAAATAGGACGAGCGACCGTAGTTTTACAAGAAGTTCTATCTCTATTTCTTTTTTTCTTCTTCTTTATTACATAGCTGAAGTCAGAGTGGGTAAAATATTACAGGGTAACTGCAAAGAAAAAGTGTATTTTTTAAACAGGCTAATTGGGACAAGCATGTCAAAAAACAATTTTTCCGCCAAAAAAACAAAATTTTTTACAGCAATATTTATTGCGCGAGACTGATTTTAGTTAGCGGCATTTCGTCCGTTTTAAATCACGCGCCACAAAGTTGGTATTACACGTCACGGAATGGCTGATATACGTCACGAAGTGACGTATAGCAGCCACTCCGCACGCGTCGAAAGAGCGGGAGTTTTAAATCTAGAGATGTTGTGACCCCGACTAAATTACGCCCTGTGGCGTAAATATTGCTAAAAAAATACTTTTTCGCGGAAGATTTCTTTTTGACATGCTTGTCCCAATTAGCTGTTTAGAAAAAACGTTTTTTTTTTCCTTGCAGTTACCCTTTAACAATAGAGTAAGACCGACAGCCGTGCATTTGCTATGCCCTATACCGGACGTTCGTCGTCTGCACAGTGTTTTGTGATCTTGCTCCTAGGTTCGTCATTGTTCATATATTTCGTTAAAAGTATTATATTATCCAGATTATCTCGCTCATCACCGGCTTCGACTAATTGGTTCTTATCGTTTTCGCATGCAGTAAGCCGCCCGAGAGCGAGCACATAAACCAGTGAGCACACGACAAGCAGGCTCGTAAAGGATATAGGAAATACACGGCCGCCGATGTTTCTTTATTTTTAATATTTCAGTATCTCCGAGCTGAGCTCTACAAAAAAGATAGACATAAAACGTTCTGCAGAATTAACGTTAGCGTGCCTAATCTCAGGTATGTACGTTTGGAATTGAATTTTGCAAGGCGTGACAGAGGTGTTGGTCCTTACGGAAGCACCTTGTACATCTTCGGAGTTCGCGCCCAAGCGATGGCGTACTCGGAATATTTGGGTAGCAGTGACTGTAGTTGGTGAGAGATTAAGAGTTGAGGGGAAGCTCCTCCCAACCTCCGGGCGCTTTAGCAGAGCAAACGCTGGAGAGGAGGTCGCCTCCTCCTGCGTTTGTTGTCATGCTAGGTGGAGGCAGCTTTCCTGAACACTTACCCTGTCCCCGACTATTAGCCCCGAGAGCGAGCACAAGCGTCGCTGCGGTCGCCGCGCCCTGATTGGGCGAGGTGTTCCGTGACGTCAGGAAGAGGACTCCGCTCCGCGATCTCGCATCGGCTCGCTTCCCAGCACTGGTCTCCTGGTTTGGCGTTGTGTGCCGCAAGCTCTTCGAGGAGCTGGGCCTCGTTTACCCGGTGTCCAAGACGTTGAGTTAGGCCGATATAGACGTGCTTCCGTACATTTTATGAGCCTGCTTGTCCCTTTTGCCTTTAAAATTGGGTTACAAATCCCGAAAGCTATCGGCGGTGGCGATTCCGCCGGTGAACCTTCCCGTCCCCACACGACAGAACGCAATTTTGCGAGGGGTCGGTGAAGCGGTGCCGCAAGTGTTTCAGACGCTGGAATTCTGTTCCTTGCATGTTCATGATTTAGGACGATATTACATCCCGCTTCAAAGGCATTTGAAGTGGCATTTATATCATGGGCCTTTTGGGTGGTCGGCAAATTAGCTCGCGACCCCGACTCTGCGCTGCCACTCTGCATGCGCTGATTCGCAGATGTTTTAAAGGCCCTGCGTCTGATGATCTTTGAAGTGCTCGTGGAACAGGGTTGTCTTACATAAATCTAGCTTCTTCGTGAAATAATTATATAGTTTATACACCTATGCAGGCATATTTCTTAGAAGATGCATAATTACTGGAAATTAGTTTGTACGGTAGCAGCAAAAACGGCCGATTTGCCCCCAGTTGCCTGTATGATATGTATTGAACTGCCCAAAATATGCACAGCAATAGTACCGTAATTTGTAATCTTTATACTTTTTCCTGACATTCTTTACTCCAGCCTTGGGTATTCGGAAAATACACCGTTTTAGTTTGAATTGCCATTTATTTCCAATTAAAAGAGACACTGCTGCAGGTACCCAAACGCTTCCTTAGCCTCCAAACTCCGTACAGCTGGGCTCTTTGACAACAGAGGAAAACAGGAGTAAAAGCAAGCATTCGAACGTCTGTCCAGTGGTAGATGCAGCACTAGTAGCAGAAAATGTAGAACCTGCGAAGGGTGACAGTCTGCGTGCGAAAAACTTCTGGTATTTTAGCTTCAGGACAATTCGATTTAAGTAAAATCTCAATTTTAGGACTAGTGAGTAACTGCAAAGAAAAAAGTGTATTTTTAAACAGCCTAATTAGGACAAGCATGTCACAAAACAAATTTTCCGCCGAAAACAAAATTTTTTACAGCAATTTTTATTGCGCAGGACTGATTTTAGTTTGCGGCTATTTCACCCGTTTTGAATCGCGCGCCACAAAGTTCCTATTACACGTCACAGAGTCGCTGCTGTACGTCACGGAGTGACGTAGTACTCAGCTCACTCCGCGGGCGTCGAAAGAGCGGGGAGTTTCAAATGCGGAGAGGTTGGGACTCCGACTAAATTACGTTCTGTGGCGTAAATATTGCTAGAAAAAAATTTGTTTTTTCGCGGAAGATTTGTTTTGTGACATGCTTGTCCCAATTAGGCTGTTTAAAAAAACACTTTTTTTCTTTCCAGTTACCCTTTAAGGGACTAATAACGATCTAGACACCTTCGCTTACGTTTGTTATACATTACTTGAGGGTTGATATAAACAAGTCCACAGATACCACCCGTGTAGTCCATTGAAATACTATCCGAATCCAGCAAAGGTCAAATGCGAGCAATGTATATAATAAATGTTCTTTTGTTTTTTTACTTTGCCCCTGCACTTGGGCTGTCTTACTTGTGATTATCTCCCCATGGCCCAGACTGTATTTAGCATGTTGCTCGAGCAGCATGCAGCTTTTCTGTTTCGGCGATCTTGTTTAAAAACAGAGATAGAAAAAAATATAGTATACATAAGCTGCCAATTCATTCAGACCATCAGCAGCATTTATTGTGTGAGATGTAAATCTATAGTGATGCTCCTGCAATTGTGGCCATATTTCTTTATTTTCATATACCAGCTGCGATTCATGCGTTGCCTGCCCTGTCAACCATGCTTAAAATGTTGGTTGAAGTTTCGCCTGCAGCTACAGGCCATACCTCAATAAAGCCACATATAAAAGTTTACACTTCCTACGAAAAACACGGGGAAAAAAATTAAATAGAAACGAGCGCGCCGACAGCTAGCGTCGTCACAGCCTCCACAGGGCGAGCGGGGCGAGTCGGGGAAAAATTCTCTCCTCGCCGTGACGTCACCCCGGTTCGCCGTAAGGGGGCGCCACGCGAACTTCTCGGGGCTAATAGATGGCGCGCACTTTGAGAAGGAACTATAATCAGATACAAGTTAAGAATGCGCTTGAAGCTCCTCCCCATTCTCATTACCGCCAGTCAATGTGCCTCCCACAATGCGCAAATTGTCCGCTACTGAAGCGCACGTCACGCTGACGCCCGTGGGAATCGGTGCATGCTGCTCATCCGTATAAACGACAGACCAGGCTGGTCAAAATACACATCCCTATCCGAACAGGCCCAGCAATCAAGTGCCAACGTCTTTTTCATTCATAAGCCCACACTTTTGACAACTCGTGATGGCTACTGTCTTCTCTGCTTGGTCCACGGATCGATTGCAGACGTGGCCGCTGAGGGGTGGCGTTGGTTTGGCCAATTGTTAGCTTGTATCTGACGATAGCGAAGATTAGAGACGGTTAATGAAAAAAGAGTCATAGTACAGGCTAGCTGGTGGAAGTCAACCATTTCGTCGTTTACCCTGAGACTGGGTTTTTAGAAGTGCAAAGGTAACAGAAAAACAGACAGGTCTGTTTTTGTCTGTTTTTCTGTTACTTTTGCTCTTCTGTAAAAAAACCCAGTCTCAAGTGTAAACGACGAAATGATTAGAACGGTATCCAAAACGCCTGCAAAATCAAAAAATCAGAAAGAAAAAAAAACGTTTTTAACGTTTGAGTGGCGTTTCTGGTTTACCGCCTTCTTGCTCGTGCCGGATTGCCTAGCGGCGCGGTTGTGCAATAGAGGCGGACGTCCTCTGGGATCGATCCCTGACCGGAGGAATGGGAGACGCCCCGATCATCAGGGGGACCCTTTAAAGCGCGAGCGGGTTCCCCCTCGACTTACGACGAGGTGCTCTCGCCCGGCGGACGCTCTACCATCGTTTCGTGTTCCTCTCGGCGGCGACGGGGCAAGGAGGCGGCTGGCCCTGATGGCCGGGGAGGGCATCATCGCGTCCTTTCGGCCCGGACCACACACGGCTCCGCTGGGGCTGCCAGCGTCGGGCCAATGTCTCAATCCAGTCGCGCCTCGCCGCCGGCTTCTTCTCGCCGTCCGTGTCCCGGCCATAACATCAACTTCTCAGTGCGCCGGACCCTGACTCCTGGCCGCCAGCTTGCCCCGCGGAGAATTAAGCCGGTCCCCAAATTACACTTAATGTTGCTCTTAACCGATGCTCTCTCTCTCACTCTCTCTCTCTCTCTCTCTCTTTGTTCACCTGCTTCTCACTCGCTTTCTTTCTTCCTTTCTGATGCCCAGTCAAGTGTCTCCCCCTCCGGCCTTACTTTTTGCCCCGGTAATGGCCTCCGTGCTTCGAGGGCGCGCTGGGCGAACGTTCTGCTGCCGTCTCCTTCTTCAACCACAAGCTCCCCTTTACTAACCCATCTCTCCCCTTCTTTCTCTCCCTCTTTCACTTGCTCTCCCTGAGCAGGCGTAACTACTTTCTTCGTGTATGAGCACGGAGAGCTTTCTTTGCTGCGTTTCGGACTTTCTTCGGCCCGGCGGAGATGAAGACATTTGGAAGTTTCGATTGTGTGCGAGCACGTTTTGCTCTCGGGCGAAGAAGTTTTTTGGCGGAGATGGGAGGGAGGGAGAAAAGCTTTTCTTTTTTTTTGAGTGTATATGTTTTCGTTCTTTGGTGTTTATCGCTTGCTCTTCCTAGTTTATTCTTGCTCGTGTATTTTGCGGTTTGGGACGGATGGGCGGCGAGAATTGCTGTTTCTGGTCTTTGGTGCTGCTCACTCTCCTGCGGGCGAAAGTGAGGAAGGAAGAGGGCGAGGACTACGAAATGTCTCGGAAAGAAGACAGCTAAATCGGCTGAAGTGGGAGATGATGGCACTTTGGGGGAGTTGCGTTTTCTTATGACATTGCTCGTCTTCTCTGGTTCGCCGTAAGAGAAATGGATTAGCTCTATTATTTTTTTTTTCGAGTTTTACTCGGCAACAGGTGCATGATGATGGAGGAAATCAGAAACAACATTCTCTAGCCGAAACTTCTAATTTTTTATTAGTTTTACTTTTCTTCAGATGGCGTTGTGGTAAATTACAGCTTCATCGAGGTGTAAGCCGCGAACTTCCACGGAAAGAAGTGCCAGAAGCATTCACTTGGGGAATTAGAGCGTGCTGGGAATGTTTACAAGAATAAACGAAAAAGGCGACAAAAAGGACAGATGCGGAACGAGACATCTTTATTCTTGTGCCAAGGGCACTTCTATTTTTATTTTTCTGCTCTAAGCCGCTGGCACTATCTCCATCGCTAATAGGCTTTTATTGTGTCATTGGCGGTCGCTAAGCGAGATGTCTATCCTGAATGATAAATGAACGTGAGTTACGCTGGGACATAGATGATAGCGTCGATTAGGCCACGAATGCCAGCCAAAACCAACGGAAGATTAGTATCTTAACCACCTTGTACATACTTGGGACAAATTACGTTATCAACTCGACATTGTCTTGGCCTTGGATGTAATTCGTCTTATACGCGTAGTAATTAAAGCGCGCCAAGAAAGCAAAACGCCATTGCGTCCCTGAAGGCTTGTAAGAAGGAAGAGGAATCATTTTTGTTTAATGACGCAAAAGGCGTAGACATCGAAGCTGCCCGCCTTTAGTTCTCTTTCCAGAAAAGACTGAATATCTTAGGCAGGATCATGAGTGGCTAAGGCCCTATGACAAGATGATCTTAAACTGCCACTCTTCATTCGTGTGGGACTGGACCACTACACCCTTCGAAGCTGCATTCATGACGTAAACGAAACATAGAAGGTTGCACGTTCGTACCGGAACCACATAATATTTTTAAGCAGAGTATATTTCAAGAAACGACTTCAAGACTTCAAGACTTCAAGGGATGCACTGCGATCCCCCTCATCGTAAGATAATGATAATATTTCCCCGAAGAGAATAAGCATCCTGAGGGGATCTCATGGGGATGCCCATGTAAGCCCACCTTAAGTCCCATGAGGGAAGCAACTGTGGGCTGCTCACCTAGCCTCCCTGCGGCGAGTTCCACAGGGGGCGCCCATTTCGGCTGCCCTCCTATATGCTCCCCACTTTCAGAGCCCACGTCGTGCTACTTGGTTTCTAATATATATATATAAATAAACTCTCGTCTAATGCTATGTTTTTTGTCAGTGGACATTTGCGCATTCGCAGTTTTCTTAGAGGGAAATGAATCGTTTAAAGTTCAGGAGCGAAACGTCCTTCAACAAAACGTTCTCAAAGATGATTTTGTTCCACCAGCGGCTTGGTGGTGAAGAGACCGTCTAAACCGGGAATGACCTCAGTTCAGCTCATCCGGAAATAACAAACTTTTAAGAGAATATTTTGTTTGCGGCTCTTCGAGACACAGTTCTTCCTCCCGCCAGAAAGAATCACGAGTTCTGCGCTGTGGCGTATCTAGGGAAGAAGCTCCAGGCCCCCCCCTCTGCCCCCCCCGCCCCCCACCCTTCCCCTATAATATATGCATGCATTGGATTCCGACTACCGCTCCCGCACCCGAAATCATGGACATTCCAGCCACCCCAGCAACCCCCCCCCCTCCCCCAGGAACGAAAAATCCTTGCTACGCCACTGGATTCCGGCGAGTCCTGGACTATTTGTTTTGCAGCACGGTCTCATCAGTTTAAACTGAAGCAGCTTCATCAAACCAGCGCAGCGCCGCGGCCCCTCGATCCGGGAGAGGAGGGGATCGAGCGGCCGTGCGAGCACAGAGCAAGCCCCTAAATTCGCCACGAGAAAGTTTCAGCATTTAAGTGGCTGAGTTCCCGGGAGATGGCGACACCATCCCCGACCGAACGAGAAGACTTCAGGCACGGTCCGCGACTGCATGACGGCATGGCTCTCGGAAGTGCTTCTCGTACCTCTACGCGCAAGTTCTAGAACAAAAATATTCCTCTGAGCTAGGCCCACAGGACGACTGTCCTTGCCTCTAATTCTTCCTTTGTGATGTCCATGTCTTTTTTTTAGTACAAAAAATGTCGGCGTTTTTATTTCATTAAAATTTGGGACAGTCGTCGTCGCACTCTCAAGCATGCGTGTAACCAAATTAGAGTCGTACTGCACTGACCAAATGGACCCCTTACTACGTCGACATGAGACTCCACAATTCATAACACAATAAATTTGCGCGACGTAAATATTTATATCACTAAATGTTTCGTGCTTTTTGTCCGGAGGAGTGAATATACAACCGAATCTGTCGATTATGTAGGGGTATTCGTATTCCTTGAGCTTGGAACAGCAAGAAACGAGAATTGAACGAGTGGAAGGTGCACGAGAACGAAGCCGGACAAACGCATAGGTTTGTCTCTCTTCATTCCTTTAATTAACCACGAAGCACGAGAGCTTACTCTTCTTTTTCATGTGTCAGTAGGTGAAAATGATTTCGATAAGATTCTAAATGCTGAGTTGTGGCCCGCGGGCTCGTTGTTCAGGCCATTTATTGGCATTCTAAAACCGAGCAGTGACACCCCAGGCCGTGATAGTATGCCTCCGCAGTCAAATGGAGCATCCTCCCCTTTAGGCTCCTAAATTTGAATGCTCGTAGTCTGCTAAACAAAGCAACGGCGCTAGAGGCCGTTTTTCTGACATACGAACCAGAAGTGGTCGTCGTCACAGAAACTTGGCTTAATGAGCAAGTGACGAATGATGAGGTATTTCCTGCTGGTTACAAAATTTTTCGAAAAGATCGTTGTTCGAGAGGCGGGGTGTGGCTATCGCTGTGAAAGATAGCATATCATGCTCTATTGTGAGCTGTACTTTCGACGCTGAAATGATTTGGGCAAAACTTGTTTTTTCAACGATGTCAATCCTTGTAGGTGCTTTTTATCGGCCGCCTCATGCCGACGTATCACACCTGCTGGCATTACAGGAATTTATATCTGCATCTTACCATCGTTACACTCATGTTATACTAGCGGGTGACTTTAATTTACCACATATTGATTGGGATCATATGCAACCACTGCGGGAGTGTCAGCAGTCTCATTTGTTGGTTGACATTGCTTTTTCATGCAATATGACTCAAGTCGTTCGTAGTTCGACACGTGTTACTAATGCCAGTGAAAGCCTTCTTGACATGGTTTTTGTTTCCTCTAAGATTGCACGACAAGGTGCCCAGTGCGAAATAGTCGAAGGTATCTCTGATCACTCTTTAGTAGTATGCACTCTAACGTTGGCTTGTCAGTTATCAACTACTATCGACATTAAGCGGTACCGTGACTTTAATAATGCGGATGATGTCGATATTTTAGACGTTCTGCAAGAAAGCTATTCGATTTTTTATAATATGTATGATCCTGTTACAAATACTACCAATGAATTGTGGTTACGGTTTAGAGGTATAGTTCAGCACTGCATTCAGAAGTTTGTTCCTTTGCGTATTAGGAGAGTGAAAAAGTTTAACCCATGGATTACACGTGACATTCTACATTTGAAGCGTAAAATACGGCGAGTTCGTAAATTTGGTAATGGGAATAACATCTCGTCTATACCGTTTTTGCGCAGACAGTTGAGGTCTTCTGTTAAAATCGCTAAACACCGTTTTTTTAACGTCACCTTGCATAACTATCTGCTTAGTGATCCCCGAAAGTTTTGGAGGTTTTTGAAACGACAGAAATGTTCTTTCTCGGACATGAAACTGTGCAATATCCTAACAAATAACAAGCAGTTAATTTCAAATGCTTTCAACGAGTACTTCACGTCTATATTTACTGTGGAAACGGGAATAGTTCCAAGTTATGAGAGTTCTAGAATAATGATACCGGACATCAGCATTACTGAAGAGGGAGTTTTTGCGGCCCTCCTTAACCTTGACGTTAGGAAGAGCCACGGTCCCGACGACATTCCGAATGTTTTTTTTGTTTAGATACGCTGAATGGTCGGCAAAGTTTTTGCATTTGATTTTTTGCCATAGTCTCAATACGGGAGACGTGCCTGATGAATGGAAAAAGGCTAGGGTGATACCAATATTTAAATCGGGTGACAGTCAATGCGTCGAAAACTACAGACCTGTTTCACTTTTGTGTACGGCTAGTAAAGTTCTTGAACACTTCGTATTCAAACATCTTATAACATTTTTTGAGGACAGTATGTTTTTTCGGGACGAACAGCATGGATTCAGACGGGGTTTTTCCACTGTAACACAACTTGTTCATACGATACACGAACTTGCGGTTGTCATTGATATCGGCGGACAGACAGATGTTATCTTTTAGATTTTGCGAAAGCGTTTGATCGCGTCTCCCACGACAAACTACTGCATAAGTTACGCTACATCATCAGTAACGAGAACATATTACGATGGCTTGATTCATATCTTACTAACCGTGCGCAGTGTGTTAGTGTTGACTCTGTTTTTTCCCCCGAGTCACCCGTTTTCTCGGGCGTGCCCCAAGGCTCGGTCCTTGGGCCGCTTTTGTTTTTAATTTTTATTAACGATTTAAAAATACACCACCCCAATGTACAAAGCCGATTTTTTGCTGACGATTGTGTTTTATTTGCGAAGGTAAACAACCCGTCTGATCAAGAAGAATTAAATTATTGTCTATCTTTGGTTCATGCATGGTGCATAAAATGGAATATGGTTCTGAACTGTAAAAAGTGCGTTCAAATGGCCGTGACGCGGAAGAACAACCCTTTGTTTTTTACATATTCTATCAATGGAGTACCACTCGAGACTGTTAAACAATATCAATACCTCGGAGTTTTAATTACCTCTGATTTGTCATGGAGTGCACATATTGAGTTTATAGCTCGTAAAGCAATGCGGAAGCTCTGGTTCTTAAAACGAAATATTAACCTCTGTTCACCTGAAACTAAACTGTCTGCTTATAAAACCATCATAAGACCAATGCTAGAATATGCATGTATTGTATGGGACCCTCATACAAAGCTGTCAATTGATATGTTAGAGACTGTGCAAAAAAAGCATTGCGGTTTGTGTACAACCGTTATGGTTTTATGTCATCCGTTTCAGATTTGTACCCAAGATCGGGATTGAGTGATTTAGCAACCCGGAGAAAAACAGAACGGCTGAAGTTTCTTTATAATATGATACAAGGTAATTTGCGACTGCGTCTCTGTGATTACACTTCATTTAACGAAACAAGGCCCACGAGAGGCAAACACCAATTAACACTTGTCGAACCATTGTGTCGAACCACTTTGTTTAAAGCATCCTTTTTTCCTAGAACCACCTGTGAGTGGAATAAGCTTCCTGAAAGTGTTGTAAATTTGAGATCATTAGATACTTTTAGTGAAGCACTACTCTCGCACTTTGTTGAGTAGTGGCTCTGTCTGTTTGTTTGCACTGCTTCTGCTTGTTTTTGATTATTGTTTTTGTACACCTCCTGCCTGGGCGTTCTACAGAATGCTGGCAGTATTACCAAATAAATAAATAAATAAAATAAAAATATGCCTTACACCTATGACCTCGACGTCATCCCGTGAGCCCTCCGGCCACCACCAGAGAAAAGGGGAAGGAGGAACTCGCCTCTCACCGGGACTCACTTTTGTTTGTCCCAGACTTGCCCAGACGTCGCTATTCTGCCTCTAGAGTCTAAAGAATTATAGTAGATAAACCCGTCACTGAAAATTCGTGCCAAAGCAGCTTTCCTCTCTCTCTCTCTCTCTGCCGTGGTGGCGCGAAATGGATGATGTGACGACGGTCAGTGCAAGGCATGTATAGCCTCAGGGCAATGAAAACAGGATGCGCCTCGGTCGGCTGCTAGTCAGCGCTGCTGGTGGCCAAAAGGGAAAACATTGGGAAGGTCATGCCACCGATTGGTTGAGCACGAGCGCTACGTCACAATTTAGCGGGGCACTCGGAAGTTTGAGTTTGAGATCAAGTTCAATGATAGCGGCCGCGAACCGTCCCAGGTTCGCGAAAATTCCGCACAAGGTGACATAACCTATAATTATAATGCAATTAAATGCAAAGGTGCAAGCGAGCTGGACAAGAATGGCTGTGTTTAAAGATTTATGTTTGTCCTTTGTCCCTCTTGTTCCCCTTCTCCAGGGATTATTTTTGACATAACCTGCCGAACTAAACTTCGTTACCTGGTCGGTACACTCTATGCTTTCAATTCCTGGAGGTCTACGCCAACACGCTAGCGAAACTCTTCAGAGATCCGAATGGCGCTTAGCTCAAAGCTCGGAACTTTGAAAGAATGTTTTGAACAAAACACGCAGATTCGACCTTGGATGTCACAGACATCGTGATCTTGGTCTGCCACAGTATATACCTACACGCGGCGCTGACATCATGCCGCAGCGGTGGCGCTGCTATCGGCAGGGCGCATGCGCAGAAGCTCCACTTGACGTGAATCTGGATGCTGCGCACGCGCAGTGCCCACACCTCGTGAGGGCTTTGTTTGTAAACAGCGCGTTGGCCTTTAGTCGGATTGTTACAAGTTGTGGATTTAGCCAGTGTAGGGCGATTGCTAGCTTGGAGTCTTTAAAGTGCATCACACAGTAAAGTGATACACGACCGGACGGCACTACGATGCTGATCTAAGTCAAAACGGGCAAACGTAGAGTCTGAGCCACAAAGCAAATTGTTGTGTGTATGTTTATACAGCCGGAAGTTAGTCTGCCTCAGTGGGCGTCTGGTGTCTCAGCTGTAGATGAGCAATTTAGCCAGTGCGGTACAACCGCTAACCTGGGGTCTTTAACGAGTACCACGCAGTAGTGATACATGACCGCACGCCGGTACGATGCTCATCCAGATCGAAACGGGCAGGGGTGGGGCTCGAACCCAGGATTCCTGGGTTGTAAAGGATGCCTCGTTCATTCGCACAGGAAAACCTCGGACGCCAACTATATAAGGGAAATAATACCGTTTCTGTGCCAAAGACTTGGGAATAATATTCAGGGTCCCAGGTATAAAACCGTATGGAAAGAACACTGAAAAACAACATTCTTCACGACCCGAGTAAGCAGACCCCTTAAACCGCAACGCCGAAATTGGATAGACCGCAGTAGCATGGTGCCTACTGTGCCTTCCACTCGCAGTTATTTCCGGCCCTCGAATAGAGTCGAGGTTCCAGCCGGACGCCCAGCAGAGCAACCCCTTTGCCGCCCCAGAGTCCAGCCTCAATTCACCCGCCGCACCCGCCCGCAGTCGGCTTCTGTACGGACCACGCGCGGCCCGCTGAAGCGCCCCATTAGAGAGCATCGGTCTCGGTCGGCCTCAAACGGCGGCTTCGGAACCGTCGAAAGACGGACCTCCGAACCGCAAAGACGTGCCGCCGGGGTTCGGCCCCGTGTTTGTTTGGAGATGGGGGAGCAGAGTCCGACCCGCCGCGAGGCATGAACTACATACTACGTTCAATCTTACGATGGACCGCAGCGGATGCTACGAGCCATCGGAACCAATCCAGTGTAAGATGAGTGTCACGTGGACTTCGGGAGGGGCGCAGAGGGGCACGTAGTCACGTGATACACGTCTCGGCATTAGCTTGGCCTGGGTGGTTGCTGTGGTCCGCCGCGGTCCATCGTGTCCCTTGCCGAGCCTCGTGCGGAAGCGTGGACCAGCGCCGCTGAACCTCGCGTCTCGTTGCTGAAGAACGGAAGAGCGCCGCAGGATTATATTTAGAACTTGTGCCTCCTCCTGCTGCTGCTGCTCTCTCAAACGGTCCTCTCTGTCCGTCCGCGCGACTCGAAGGCACGACGCCGCTCGCTGGCTCTCCTTCTGTCGTCTTGTCTGCTGGAGATGCTTCAGAAAGGGTTTTCCCGCGGCGGAGAAACGAGGAAAAAGGCTACTGGAACCCGAGATTCGCTTCATTTGTTGCCTTCGTTTGTTTGTTTTGCGAGGGTCCCGCCGTTTATTTGCACGCCGTCGCGTTGTTTCTCTTTCTATTTCTTTTTTTTTGTTTTCGGAGGCCCCAGCTGGATGAAGGGAGGCGGCACGCGCCTCTTTATAAATGGGAGGCCTGGAGCCGAGGTGTTTCCTGTTGCTTAAGGAGGACGTTGCGCCCGCTTAGACGCAGTAGCTGAGCAAGAAGATGGTTTGGCGGACACGGTATGCTGCTACCGGTTGCACCGGTCTTTAACGCGGGAAGAAGTGAATCGGCCGATGGTTCGATGTGTCGGCATAAGTCTTCTACTCGCGACGCCGCGGAGTCTGCGTTCTTTTTCGATGGTCTCACGGCCGGAGTTGTTCTTCTCAATGAGGCGCTTGTGCGTGGCGGTCTTCTCTTTTGGTGCGCGTCCGCGCGTCAGGGGCTTTTCGCTCTGTCTACTTCGGTCACGCACTTTGGGATTCTGCGTTATATACAAGCGACTCTGTGTTTTGGTGGCGTCTATTTATAAATAGGAAATACTAACACTTGGAAGGCGCATGCAGACGCTAGTACCAAAAGACGGATGGGGGCCATGGAAAAAAAAGAAATGTAATTAAAAGTCTCATAAATAAATATTGTTATCAGTCAAACATGCATCAGGTAAATTTTATAAGGTAAACAACAGCAGAAAAAAAGACGTAGGAAATAAAGATGCTCGGAAATGTATCACACTGTTCGACGCGAAGATAATGGAAATGAAGCTATACCCCAAACCGTACCGAAAGAAAAGGTAAAAAAAAACGGGCTGAAAATAATTTTCATTTTTGTTATTTATTTTACTCAACTGTTTTCCTGTCGACTCGATTACTATCCTTCAGTCATAAGGGATTTGAACAGCTGAAACTTGGAAAGGGATGGGGAAAAAATGGGGGACGGGGTTTAGGGAAGGGATGGTGGAGGGTTCTTACGGTATTCCTGAACATCTACGGTATCGTCGGTGACAGGTTAAGAATTCAGCGGGACGTCCCCTTCAGCGTTCGCTCTGCTAAAGTAGAGAGAGGTGGGAGAATCTTCCCCTGAACTTTGAAGCTGTCACCGACTATAGCATTTCTACAAAAATTGGTTCTTTTGGGCTTGATATCAATTCCCGGTTCTAGTTCGCAATACTGGGGTTCCGAGATGCCGAAAACAAATCTATAAGCTTTAATTTTTTTTAATAGACCCCTTTCAAAATATTGCCCTCTTTTAACAGGTGTGAGATCCCTGCACAATGGCGAACTAAAACCTCAACGTCACGGCACACTGAAAAAAAATTACCCCATCTTCCCGAGGGGAACCATGGGGTGATGCGGAGCATCGCGGATCATAATTAATTTATTCCCTTCTTGACTGATTTCTTTTGGCCGGTCGGATTTGGGCTGCGGCGGACGCGAGCGGCCGAGAAACGCTAGCAGACGACAGCCGCAGAGTTGCGGGGAAAGCCCACACCACTGGAAAGCCCTGGCGTGGCGCCGCGGCCCGCGCGCCCGAAACTATCCTCCTTTCACTCCTCCGGGGAACGCGCGCAGCGCGCTACTTGAAGGAGAGGAGACTAGAGGAGGAGAGTTGCGCATGCGCGCGCGGTGTGAGTAGAAGCGAACGCACGCGAAGTGCACGCAGCTGGTAGAGAGAGAGAGCGGAGAGAGTAACGCGCAGCTGTTGGAGAGAGGGAAGGAGGAGAGTTGCGCATGCGTAGTGTGAGTGCTGACTACGACGCCGACGCCGACGCCGCGGGACATAGACCCGAGCAAGTGATGCTCCGCATCTAAAAAAACAGACCCACAGAAAAAGGTGATGAGCGCGGTGACGTTCCACTTTTGACGCCGTTTGATTTGTTCGTCGGCTCGTAATGTTGACCATGCTCCGACGTTCGCTATCTCATGGAATGACTTGCACGTTCCTCGATGCAGTTGTTCCGCCATTGTGCAGGGGTTCCGGCTTTCTAATAATCGGCACGTGACTTTTGAAAGGGGTCTATTACATCTAAAAACAGGGAATAGCGTTCATTATATTTTCCCTCGCTACTTGATGTCATGAAACACACACGCACAAAAAGGGACGTTACTGTGATCAACGTCACTTTTTTCCTTTCATCCTCTCTGCCATTCCACTTTAGTCGCGTTCAGTTCAGACGCGCGGACGAGGGAAACATAGCACATAGAAAAAAAAAAAAAAAGGTTTGCGAGCGATTGTGACGGCAGGTATTGAGTTTAAAAATGCGTCTATACCCGTTTTCACCTCAAGAACCATAGTAAAAAAGTCCGGCGCCACGCGGACCTTTACTCATTTCCCTCTTGCTGTGGATAATTAAGATATATGTAGGTGAATGTTAGATTATATATATATGTTATCTTATCCAGACGTACACGTTTCAAACGCCAAAAGCATCGCTTTTTCCTCCGATAACCAAATCTCGTAAGAACTATTTCGCGCCGCGTATGAACAATGCGCAAAACTTACTGTTTTCTTGAGGTGAAAACGGGTATAGATGTCCGCACCTTCAAAGCGACAGGTTTAAGACGCGGAAGCACAGTGCACGGAGCCAGTGATCGAGGTAGTGTGCATTGTTACGTTCCGGCGGGGAATCGACAACCCGGAGACGCTGGCGTGGCTCATGGTGGTGTTTATTCTTCGGAAGCCGGACCAAGAGAAAACACGTCGGTCGTTATCACTCTAAAAAGGGGGGAAAAAAGTTTATTTATTTTATTTTTAAAGGACATAGATGGGACACGTAATTATTAAAATAATTTTTCCACGAAAACAAAATTGCGCAATATTTACATTGTAGGACACAATTTAGGTGGAGGTCACAGCCAGACATGTACACAACGCTTTACTCGTAGCGAGTTACTTCTACCTAGTTGCTTCTTCGGTAACGAGTAACGTATTTAGTTGCTGTTTTTTAAAAAGAACGAGTAACGTACTCAGTTACTTTTAAGGCCAAGTAACAAGTAACGGTGTTTCGTTCCTTTTGAGGAGTAACGTGTACAACACAGCTGAGAGAGTCTCGTTTTAATTACAATCCAAGTATCCGTCTATTTCGTCAAAGGCTGACGGGCAATCAGAAATACAACTAAACAGTATGACAGATAGCACAGTCTATTTTTGAATAATCAGTCGAACTCTACAGCTGGTAATGTCCCTCACCCGGTGAACACATTAAGGTTTGTTGGTTGAACCTTCTAGAATCGTGTACGGACCGAATGTAAACCCGGAGGCTGCCAACGCAGGAAGGCACAGAACCCATTGTCAATTTCGATCTTTAGAAACAAGAGAAGAAAAGAAAGAGGGGATTGCGAGATTCACCAGCTTCTCCTGAAGCACGACACTGCCGTTCCTTCGAGCGCATTAGCATCGCCGGAGATGTATTCTCACTGGAGCGGGGAAACATAACTCATAAAAACTTCTAGAGGCAGCTGCATGGTCAACCGCAGCAACTACTGAATAGAAAGCAATACATCATGAAATAAAAACAGTTGTGTATTTGGTCGTCAAAGTAACGAGAAAAGTAACCCGACACTTTTGAGGTAAAGTAACGCGTTCTTATTGAGAATCGGTAACGAGTAACGTATTTAGTTACTCTTCGAGCGAGGAACCAGTAACGGTATTTAGTTACATTTTAGGTAACGTGTACATGCCCGGTCACAGCCCTCTCTAACCCCCGCCCACAGATCAGTGGCCCCGCCCATTGCTACTGGACTGGCTTGGCTAATCGACCGAACAGGCTAACAAGCGTAGTGTCTCCTTTTGCGTCATCCGGTACGTCTAGTCTAGAAGTCTAAAGCGCGAAACACATGTACAACGAAACCGTCCGATCCGACGTGCGGACTGCCGGAATGACCTTGGGGGGGGGGGGGCGAGGGTCTTCGTAGCACCGGAGAGCGTTGAAAACCCTCGCCTCCGACCGTCGTATTGCCTGATCGGACGTCGGATCGGACGGTTTCGTCGTACATGTGTTTCGCGCTTAACACCGCCTGCTAGTCGTGCGAGCAGACGAGCGGCAGCCTCCTGCATCGTCTGCTATTCCACCACCGCTCATCGTCGTCTGCAATGCAGACATGTACAAGTTACTCAAAAAAGTAATTAAGTTAAGTTACTGAGTATTGACGTCAAAATTAATTTGAGTAGAGTAGAAATTACTCAAATAGAAAGTAATTGAGAAAATTACTAATTACCGTAAAAAAGTAGCGAATTACTTTTGAAGTTACTCTTGAAGTTTCTTTTATATGTTTTTTTATGGTAAAAAGGAAGTACAGAGGTTTTGATCCGTTAGCGAAATTGTGCTAGCTAAATATGAATCGGCTTGTTCTTTTCACAGAAATGCTTTAATAGCTGGCTCTGCTTCTGCGTGCCTAATTGTTTCGTACTTTCTTGTTTGTTTGGTCAATGATGTACTGCGGATGTATTATTTCTACTTTGAGGTTTAGCACTGGCCGAGCTTGATTTTTTAGACAGTGTTTGCTTGTTTACAGTGTTGCGTAAAGTACATCTAAAAGTATTTGAAGTGAAGTCAAAATAAATGAGAGGTTATGTACTTCAAGTAAGGTGGTAATTACATTGGGTGCAATGTCTTGAAGCAACGTACATAAATACAATATATTTCAACGTAAAGTACAAGTATTTTTAACACAATCTTTTATGATGCCCTTTCATTTCCTATACAGTGTCTTTTTAACTGGTACGCATTGCTCCAGGGGTAATCGGAGGTGCATCAGTTTTTTATGGAAATGGCAGCAAGTATTGTATAAGGTCAAGTCGCCGTAGAGTAGTTGTTTTACTCTCGCTGACGAGCGATTTGACACAATCGACTTTAAAGACACTTATTTGCGTCGGTCTTACAGCCGCCATTACTTCACTTAGAGAAATGACCAGACGACGTTTCGAAAGAGCGCGTTTTCACACGACAATACCGCCATCTTTTGTTTCCAAATTCCGGGAATGTACATTGACGTCAGGAGTTTTACTCCCCCCCCCCCCCGCCCCCCCCCCGAAACAAAATCCTGGCTACGTGCCTGGTTCTCGCGTTCCATCATGTACGAGCCACGGTTCAATACAAGCGTCTGTCAGCGTCTATCGATGTGCTAAAAGCAACCAAGACAATTAAAAAAAAAATGAATATGCAGTTTCTTTAGCTTTACCGTTCTTGTTGTTTTTTTCACATGGCATCCGCGAGCAAGGTGGGTGAGCGTCATGACACACATTTCAAACGCGACGTAAAGACATTCGTTTTCCTAGGTCAAGTGCACTGCAAAACTTAGAAGCTTGCCTTTCGAGGCGCAGTGACGGCAACATACCTCAACGCCCGATTGCCTCCAACCAAATGGCTCGCAAATTCTTAACTGAGTAGGTGTCATGTCGGTATTGAAACCATGGTCGCAATCGCGACGGTTGCACAATTCACTGAGCAGCGGGGCCGTTTTTACGGGAACCAACATCTTTATCCCGCATGAACACGCGGAATGAAAGAACTCAAGCCAGATCGATCAAAATAGTTGATCTGGGACGCTTAGGCCAGTCCCACCACGAGAACAAGCATCGACACAGCGCTTCCGAAGGGGCGTACTTGCGGCAGTTGTTTGTTGCAAACTACGTCGGTTGATGAGATCTTCCTCTAAACACCTATGTGAACTCAAAGTGACTCGCACTCGTAAAGATTGACGAGTTCAACAAGCTACACTCGTTGAAGACTCCGCAGGCGCCGGCAGCCATGTTTGTTAACGTTTCAAACCAAAGCGGGAGAAGAAATCTCAGAATACATTCGAAAACAATAATGAATCTATCTTGATTATTTGCTTCTCAAACGTAAAAAAAAGCTAATCGAGCACAATATTACTACGGCAGAAAAAAAAGAAAAAAAAATTATGACCAGTCTTTCACACGTATATTCCCTCTCCATCCAATGAGGCTTGTAAGCACCTTGTAAGTACGGGGCGGGGCTTAGCGGGCTGCGACCTCCACCTTTTGCACCTAAATTTTTGGTGTTTTTTTGTTTTTAATAGAACCCAACTGAGAGCTACGCCCCTGTGAGAAGGCGGCTATCAAGTTCACGCGGCCGCGATAAGCGGAAGACGCTGTGAACAACATAAAAAAATAACAGCGTTGATATTGATGATTTTATGTTGTTGTTGTTGAAGACGTTTAATTGGACATTACGAGAAAGAATAGGGAATACAAGGGGAGTCAAGAGGAATAGGTGGTGGATGTATGCCCTCATTCAAGGGCTGTTTGTATGTGCTATGAAAGTGTGTGCGCCCGCTGTACATGAACCGTTCAGCTCATGTTATCGTATGTGTAATGGTACGCGAAATGTATGCCTGTCATACTTATAGCACCAAGAGTCAAAACAAAAGATGAAAAAAAAAGAACAATACAACGACGTCTTAAATTAAAGAAAAAGAGACAATACAACAGCGTCTCAAACTCAAGATATAGGAATAACACAATGATGTCTTATATTTCAAAGATATTGGAGAAAACAACGACGTCTCAAAATAAAAAAGGATCACCACAACGAAGTTGCCGTTTAAAAAAAGAAAGGAAGAACACAACAACGTCTCAAATTATATATATAAACAACAGAACGACGACTTACATTAAAAAAAGAACACAACGATGTCTCTAGTTGAAGAAAAAGAAACAACACAACGAAGCCTTAAATTAAAGAGGGACAACACAGCAACGTCTGAAATTAAAGATATAGAGACAACACCACGAAGTATTATATATAAAAAAAGCACAGAACGACGTCTCAAATTAATGAAAAGGGGACAACACAATGGCGTCTCAAATTCAAGATATAAAGACAACACAAAGTCTTATATTCCAAAAAAATGGACAAATGGACCTCTCAAATTACAAAAAAAAGAAACAACTCAAAATCGCTTTGAATTGAAGAACAAGGGACGCCACAACGGTGTCTCCAATTAAAGAAAATGGGACAACAAAACAACGTTTTATATCTAAAGAAAAATGGTCAACACATTGACGTCTCAAATTAAAAAGGACAGCACAACGACGTCTCCAATTTAAAGAAAAATATACAAAACAACGGCGTCTCAAATTTAAAGAAAAGGGAACAACCAAACGACGGTTTAAATTTAAAAAAGAAGTACACACAGACGTTTGAAATTTAAAGAAAAAGGAACAACCCAACAACGTCTCAAGTTTAAAGAAAACGTGACAACACCATGCCGTCTGAAGTCTGTCTGTATGTTAAAGATTCCTGAAAGGCATGCTAAACAAGCGGTCAAAGATTTTTTTGTTTTTTTGTGGCCTATGTATTTAACGGCGCCTAGGCCCCTATCCTAGATATTTGCAATTATACTCTGTTTCACCTAATGATGTACCGCAGGAAAGGCTACAAGCGCGAGCTCCTTGCTCTAGGGCAGATCTCGGCGGCACAAGCTCTCGTGCATTGAGGGCAGCTGCCAACGCTACGAGCTCGCGCTTCTAGCCTTCGCTGCGGTACAACATAAGGTGAAATGGAGTATAGTAAGCTTGAACCTGCCATCTGGTGGTGAGCAATTCAGCATTCTTTCACGCTTCGTGATATTTTCTAGACAGTGCAATGAGCGAAGAAGGC
Organism: Ixodes ricinus; assembly: GCA_037355805.1. NCBI lineage: Eukaryota > Metazoa > Arthropoda > Arachnida > Ixodida > Ixodidae > Ixodes > Ixodes ricinus. Next base: position 45,645 of record JAZHYW010015194.1, read on the forward strand.
TTCTTTGACTTCGTTCTGAGAAGCTACTTTTGGTTTCGCGAATTGTTTACCACTCTTCCCTGACGTGCGGTGCTAGCGAAGGAATGGTGACACGGCAAATAGCAAAGGTAAACCGTGAACTGCGCGAAGTGGCGAAAAGACCCAGTCACCGCGTTCGAATTTTCCTTACCTGCGCGTTAAGCCGGCAGCGGCAATAACAATCTTCAAACAATAGGGCGCTTTCTTGTTTGAAGACCGGTGGCTTCGCTGCGTTTCCATATGATTTAAGCCTTTTTCTTTTTTTTTACTTTTTCCTCTGGTAAGTGTGCTCTCTGCAAACTTTATAGAAGAAAAAAAAATGCACCACCTGTGGGCAACGCTGCACAAAATTGTAGCGCGATAGGTTAAGAAATCGTTTTTGCGGTCGATTTAAAGAGCCTGGCCGCTTTTTGAAACACCCTGTACACTGCGCCGTGACTTTAGGCTTTTAATCTGTGTATGCTCTTATTTCTCTTTTAGGCTTTGACCGCGCTCGGACTTAAGGGGAAACGAAGTATAGGAACTTTAGGCGCTACAAAACGATAGCTAGAACCGGGCAGCGCCGAAAGCTCACCGTCACGACTTTAGCGTCGTTCGTTGCATGTGCAATTTCCACATATTCAATCAAGCTCAGAGATTACTCTGTGAGCTTGCGTTTTGCATTTGCGTGCGCATATACGTTTATGTATCGCCCAGTTTATAATTACAGCTAATGGATTACAAGCAAGGTCTGCGAGCCTGCTTCTTCACAGATCACGCGTATGCAACCGATCGATCATTGTTATTTACACGGAGGGAGCCTGCTGCGAACGACAGTGCCCAGATGGCGTTTCTTAACGAAAATATTATCTGTGCTAGTTCTGATAATCTGAAACCTCGTACTCGGCATTGCATAGCATGGGCATTGTAGCGTGAGAACGTCATATTTCTCTGCTAAGAAGTAAGTGTGTTCTGTGTGCGTTTAGACAGCGGGAGAGTCAGCCCAACACCGCGTGGGTTAATCAAAGCCGGTGCAATAACATTTTTACGTCATCACAGTGGGATCTGGCATCGACACAAATATGCAATTTTCCCTGTCCCAGCTGAATGATGTACACTACACGGCTGGTGAAGCCTCGTCAGGAGGCGTTAGTTAGCCTTTTGCTCCTCCAGCCGAGGATCAATAGATGTGAATAAAGTGTTATTATTCGTACTATTATTATTACTGTCAAGACCGGTTATAACGAAGTCGGTTATAACGAAATAGCGACTACAGTGAAGCGCTCACGATTTTCCATTCAACTTTGTACTTTTTCAATACATTTGTGTCTGTTTTTAGCGAAGGAAATTGGGCGGCTCCCGCGGATAAAGCAAAGAAAAATGTTGTAATAATTAAAAAAAAATCGGAAAGTTTACGAACTCTTGGACCGTTGCACTTTGCTGCCGCGGCTAAGGAGTCACCCAGAACAGGCTGCAGAAGATGCTGGAAAGGCCGCCAGCGGCAGTCTCTGCAACATCGTGTGCTCCCCGCTTCTTATCTGGGAAGCTGCTTTACCGCATCGCACGCAAAGAAGCCGTCGTGGCATGCCGATAGGGTCGTTCAGAGCGCTAGCGACAACGTTCCGGCGGCGATGACCGAGAGAGCCTGCATTTGATTGTCGTGTGTCCGGTGTTGCGATGTAACTAGCCGGTGAGGCGGGCACGTTTGCAGAAGGTGAACACTTTTGAGTTTTGACTCCTTGCATGCTGCAGCTTGTTTGACAAACGCGACCCACAAACCACGTGACCCCAATCGAACAGTTGCCCCATCTCTTAAATCTCGGCTCTCTACACCGACGACAGACAAGCTTGAGTGCGAAATCGGTGCCGTGCGCGCTTCTTTGTTTGCTTCGTGATCCGTGTTGGCGTCTGGTCGGTGAGGTCGCTCTTGCGCGAAAGTCTACTTCGCTCAAGCCCCGATTCGGCGAATCATCGCCACTCAACAAAATGGAGAGTCCCGGCACCGCCGGCACCTCGACAGGGAAGACGAAGGCAATCTCCTTGAATCAAAAGCGTGCCATCCTCGACGGAGTGCGCATAAACGTAAAGAATGCCGTCCATCGCCGGCGTCCTCCGCGGGGCCGTCACAGATGTCGACACGGTCCGTACGTCGCAGGATCTTTTTTGGATCGGAGCTTCTTACAGTTGGCGAGAAGCATCTTTGATCTAGCAGAAAACGGGTGCAGGGAAGCCTCGACCGCTTTCTGCAGGCTCGATAAACATGTGTCCGTGGCCACCCGTGTGATCTTTTTTCTTCGTGTTATTTGTATGAGTTCATGTTCATATATAACGAAGAAGCGGATATAGCGAAGCGATTTCCGACTCCTGTTGACTTCGTTATAACCGGTCTCGACAATAGTATATTATTGGACACGAGTGCTGCATAAACGATCAGCTGGGCCTCCCGTCCAGTCAATGCCTCGAAGGACTCTGGGCGTCGGCTTGGGCCCAATTGATGAGTTAGCACCATCCGAGTGTGATATGACGTTACGTGGGGGTCGACAAGGCTGTTTGAGGGCTTCGATCATCCTACGTGGCGGTGACAATGGGCGTCTGGTGTCTGCGCTGCATTTGAGAAATTCAGCCTGTGCAGCTACCACTGCTAGCCTGCGGCCTTTAATGCGCATCACCCTGTAGTGATCAGACGACCGCACCCCAGTGTACGACGTTCATCGATATCGAAATGGGCAGGGGCGGGAATTGAATCCGGGATTGCTGTGTTTTTCAATGCGAGTTTCCGCTCCACGTTAACTCGGAGCTACGTTTCTGCTAGACCGAATGGGCATTATTTGCGTGAAAACAGACGAGTTGGGAATTTGAATGGCACACAATGATGCGGGAACCATTAAACTTGTCGTGCCGTGTTCATGTGAACAGGAGTGACAATTGATTATCGTCGTACGATGTCAACGCGGGGTACGTTGGCAGTGCTGTAGTAATAGATTACAATTACAATTACTTATTGAAAGATCCAACTGATTACACTAATCAATTACTGCATCGCAAAATTAATTGAAAAATTACCAAAAAGTAATTGATTACTTTTCACGTTGCTTTTTAAAGTTTTTATTACGAAATAAAAATTCAGTGCCGCGGCAAACCCGGATCGTGTCAACCCGTACACAGGAAACAAGGCAGTCCCGACAGCACGACAGTCAAAACGTCACCGAGCGCGTTGACATTGAAATCCTTCTCGTATCTTGGCATCTTGTGTTTTAGAGCGCAGCTCTTAGGCACCACTTTCCGGCTTGAGCAGCGTCGCCGTCGCCGTCGGCGTAACCGCGCGGTGCATTATGGAAGATGTCCCATAATGCACCGCGCGGGGAGGAGGAGGGGGAGGGGGATGGATGAGGACGAGAGTAGGGAGGGGGAAGGAGGAGGAGGAGAGGAGGGGAGGAGCTTGGAGGATGAGGGGAGGAGGTGAAGGAGGGGGAGAGGAGGAGGAAGAGGAGGGAGGAGGGAGGAGGAGTACAGGAAGGTTGAGGAGATGAGGAGGAGTAGTATACCCTCCCCTCAGTACCCTTTCCTCCTCCTCCTCAAGAGCGGCGCTCTAGTTCGGCGTTACAGGGTGTGGTAAACGTCTTTCAATTTTTTAGTTGTTAAGCTGTAAAAAAAAAAAAGTGCCCAACGTTTGTACAACATAGACGAGAAAAAACTCAATTCAATGGTTTTAGCTCTTTCGGAAACAAATAATTGATTACTTGTAATTAGGGCTGAGCGTCGAATAAAATGTTTACCCCGATTAATCGCCACCCTTTTATCGCTTAATTAATTGCTTACTCGGTCTCGTTCGTTTTCATGCATAATCCTCAAAAGTTCAAATTATTATTTTATTAGTAGTAGTATTTTTTTGTTGTTCTTTTTTTGTTTTAGCTGAATTTGTGTAAAACGGCGCTATATAGAATTTCGGCCACGAATCAACCTCGATGTGCAGTTGAGAACAGTTCAAAAACACTCACAATCAGAGATTCTTACTTTAGCTGCATGAGGCGAAGGGGTTCGTTAATATTCTGCAAAAGTGACTTCCTTTCATTGTGCACAATAGTCTCTGCTGCGCTAGACGGACACTCGCACGGCATTAAGGTGGCCGGGACACGTGAAACCTTCTGCATTCGTCTGGAGTTAGAAATTCCGCCCTTGCAGTTTAGCATTAGGTTAAAATTTTACCTAAACTTTGTCCTTCATACAGGTGTACTCGTTCACGTCTGTGTGGTAAACGAGTTTAATTTCTACTTTTGTTTGGTTCGTCAAGATTTTACCGAGTAACCGGTTAAAATAATTAATTCCGATTAAAGCATTAATCGAATAATCGGTAGGTTGATCGATCAATCGCCCAGCCCTACTTGTAATTGATTACAGAAAAATTGTAATTGAATTACAGCAAACGTTACGGCACAAAAAAGTAATTGGAGTTGTTCAAAAGTTACAATAAAATGGAATTAATTACAAGTAATCAGTTACTTGTAACTCGTTACGTACAAGTATGATTAGCACCCACATGACAGGAAAAAGTTGACGACCTCCGTCTGCGGACAATAGAGTAGAAAGGAAAGCGCGCCGGGTAGAGAGGACAGGCGGCAAAAAGTAGAGGAAGCCAAAGAGAAAGCCAAAACAAAAAAGTGGAGGGGTCAGCTTGAGTATTTCCTAAAAGGAAACGTGTGTGGCGTTTCCCAAGGTTCATGCTAACGCATTCCCTGAGGATCCACCAATGGATCTTCTTTCGAGTTTTTTGGAGATCGCTGCAGATAAAGACTTTTGAGGGATTAATTAAGTGTGCACACTACAAGAGATCCAACTGGAGATGCCATTGGAAACCTGAAATCCAGTCTGAAAACCTAAAAGTCCAGATAGAATTCCATAAGATTTCTTGTTCCTTAATCCCGATAGCGAAAAGTTAGTTTGGATTTTGGGGTAGGGGTATGCATAACTGAATACGATATTAACAAGAAATGCTGTTTATGCGATGGCACCACTTTTTACCGGTGGCTCACTCAGAGGGGGTTCGAAATTCCGAGCCGGAAGGGCATCACATGGAACCGCCCAATAGTGAGGGCTATTTCCGTTGCACAGGTTTCCGTACATATACCCCTTCGGCCAGTGGCGGATACAAGTGGGGGCGACGGGGGCGGCCGCCCCCCAAATGAAGTCGACCTCCCCCCTCCCCCTTCTCGGAGGGCAATTTTACATGGGTGGACCCCCGGTGCACACGAAAAATGGGAAAATAGTATCCTTAGAAATCTTTCGCCCCCCTAAAACGGAGTTCTGGATCCGCCCCTGCCTTCGGCTAAGACGTTTTTAAGTCAAAACTGTTTACAGTCACCCGTCTTCGCCCCTGAAGATGGCGAGGGTTTTCTAGCTGGCCTCGAGAAAGTGAGTATGCGCACCGCAATACAAAAGAGGCGGGAAATAACTCTTGAATATAGTTTCTCGTAGATTCCGATTTCACAGAACTCACATATGCAAGTTAAGTGTTCCGTAGAAGATCAACCCGCAAGCGTTATGCCGCCGCTTCAAGTCCCTCCGCTGTAAAGAACGCAGTGTACAGTATGCCTCCCGGGGAACGCGACATCGGTTTCGTGCAGGAGCGAAGCTTGTGGTTGAGCGAGCGAGACAAATACATCCCTGAAGCGGTCCACTACACAGGGAAACGTTTTTCGACATAACTTATACTTACAACATGTCCAATAACTTCCTGCAATTTCAGACTTAGCACTTGACTAAACGAATAAAATACACCATTTTACCACGTCTGTCTATTAGTAACACTGTTTCGTTGCACACATTTAATGCGGGAGTTTTATTTGTTTTTATTTCTACCTTGGGCGTGAGAGCTTGCGTGCGTATGTGTGCGTGTGTTGCGGCGGTCGGGCATGACCATGGACAGGCTCTAGGGTCTGGTCTACACATAGAAAGATTTAGAGATTACATACTGTTTAAGAGTGATATATGACGCGTGGTATCCGCTAGCAGAAATACCAATATGCTCGAACGCGGTCACATCGATAAGAGTCACATTCTTCCGTTGCTGGAAAGTATGTGTTGCGATTCGCATCCCAGAGGGCCTACGACCCGTGGTCCGCATGTCTCCTCGAGAAGGGTCGCCCCCCATGGAAGCTAAGAGAAGACGCATGTCGACCCTGCCTCACCGAGACAGGCTCTTTAGCGACAAACGACCGCGTCAGGCAGGCGATGAACCCTTCGGCTGAAGGAGGCATGTCCTCGGCGAAAGATGGAGCGGTGCTTGGCGTCGCCACGCCGGGGCGACGCCGGAAAGCGCCCGCTGCCAAGAATTTGGGCCGTCGTCTTCTCCGAAACGAGTGGTCTGGGCGTCTCGGGACGACAGCGCGTGCGTTACATCAACGCCTGTCGTCGCCCCTTCGCGTTCACAGCGACACTCCCGCTCGGAAGACGGACTCCAACTGATTTCGGAGGAGCTTCCGCCGCCGTGGCACGAGGAGTGCGTCTGCGGGGAATAAATTGCCATTCCGCACTCTCGTAAATGGGTCGGCATATGGGTCTTACGAGTTCACACCATGAGCTCCAGTCCCTGCATGTATACAATCTTGACCACAATTGACGAAAACACGACAAGAAAAAGTAATTATACTATTGTTGATATTTAGAAAAGTGGGACATAATAGCGAAGAAAACGATTTTAATAAGCCATATGCCGAGAGATTTAGGAGTGCTGTGTTCTAGTGATCAATTGAAGTATGACGTAATAACAAAACATATTTTAAACAATAAACATAATATAGAAACAGTTAAGGAAAGAACGTTACTTCCAAGCAGGATATACTATGTAGAACCATATATAAAAACGAAATATGGAGGGGCAACAAGAAAATACTACGTACCTAAACCTTTTAACGAACTCCTGAGGATTTAAATCAATATAAAAATTCGCACAAAATAAAAAGAAAACTAACTAAAGAATGGATGAATGAGGAGAATAAAAAGGTAACCAAAAATACAACTAATTGTAAAGAAAATCAAAATCAACGAAGTGGACCACCCCTCCGACCGTGTCCATTATTATAGATATTTTGTTTATTGTGATTTGTTTCACCTCAGATTATAAATAAACGTCGAAATTACCCTAATATTATATGAACTTTTTGTTTGCTTTTGGTTTAAACTTTTAAAACAGGGTTGAATATGTATTGCATACTATTACAATGAAACTATTGGGCATGCCAGAGCCACAAATTTCATTTTAACATGAATGTGTGTTTACCTTAGTGCACCTGCCACGCCCCACGCACAAGCCTTATTTTCTTTTGTAGGCACGGATTGTAACATCTTAAAAACAGGAAATAAAAATTATGTATGTATGTGTGTGTTTATAGGCAGCCTATCTGCCTTTGAGATATACGGTGACACTGGTGATGTGCTAGATTAGAAATTTAGCCTGTGCGGCACGACAGCTGTCCCGGTGTCTTTAACGTGCATCACGCAGTATGATTCACGCGAACACACGCCGGTACGATGTTCATCCAGAATCCCACCGGCGTTTGTTCGAGTTTGTGACACCGGTGTACTACATGTGAAAGCACAATAACAGACCGGCGTGCAACTGCGGCACATCCGCATCACTGCATGTTGTAGTTGCACATTCGGCCGTTAGAGTGCTCTGATAGTTTCGATATACGCTACGCGCCTTCGGTGTTCCTTCTAACTGTGATTAAGGTAGGTGCATGTCTTAGCAGGCCTGTGCAATCGAGCTTGAACGCAACTGCACAACTGCTGAGCGTGGACAAAGACACTCACAGTGAGTTCTGCGTCGGCGTTCGGCGGGACTCGTATGGTCGGTGAATGCGGCGCGACGGCCGCATATGGTACACGACGTCGAGTCCAATTATTGAGTTTGCGCTGTCGTGGTGCGAGGACGTTAAATGAAGAAGAAATAAACGGGCGTTGATGTTGCCTAAGGCCCAAGGTGCCTCAGCTCCGCTCGATCTGCAAAGTTCGTGTGGGTCTCTGAGCGTCACACACAGCACAACAGATAGCACGCACACAACGTCTGCGATTTTTCTTGCATGTTCTCTAACACAAACAGAAAGGCATATCTGTCGATTATGTTTACATTTAATACAAATATTTACATTTACTTGGAAAATCGCCGGCAGAGTGCTGCCGATAGCTTTCCCAAAGCATGAACAGCCTGTGCTAACTTGCTATCCTTGTTCATTAGCTACTGCCACCATTTCTAGAATGGTCCAAAATGATCTAAAATGGTAATAGTCTAGCCCAATTTGTTCGCATAATAACATTGTTTTTATTTCTTTGTTTGGACAAAAGGGATGGCCAGGAGAAGTACTACGGGGCAAGTCGTTACCCGGCTAAAGTGATGCCATACATGTTCAGGCTCAAGTTTAATCTTGACAGCCACAGCGCACGTAAAATAAAAACCTCGAGGGTCTCTGGAAAGCTAGTTAGTGTCCTTTTCTTATGTACTACGTAAACATTTCTGTATAGGCGGTTCGTGTCTGCTTATGTGACCGTTCTAGGTATCCTTTTTGTTCTTGTTTCCTTCATTTCTGGTTTTATTTACGTACGTGTGCCTGCCATTCTATTCAACGCCTAACGCGCTCATTTTTCTCATGGAAACTCGGTTATGAACTATCGCAATCAGGAACTCCTCAAAGCCTGAAGGAAAAAAAAAAGAAGAACTTAAAATATGAGTGCTTGTTTACTTCATTATCGAGAGTCATTTAGATTTACAACAATAAGCATTTAAACAAAAGCGTTAATTAATCCAATTTAGTAGTTAAAAAGAAACAAGTGATTGTGGTACTTTGGCCGTGTCTTTCTGGTTATTTTTGCTTGCTCAACATTATCTCCCTAAACACGGGGTTTAAGAAATGTAACGTGTATTTCGTGTCAACAGTCAATTTTGTTCCAATGTGCACACGCAGCAGTTTTGGAAGAGAGAACAGGGTGCAAGTCGGACTGTAAGAGCTCTTCCTGCAGCACGCCTCGTTTTACATTATAAATGAAGCAATCGCAGAACAACAGGTTAAGTTACTGCACTTGTTGTCATATCAAGCAGTCCACAGAGGATTTCTTCCCAGTACGGCGGACACGTACCTTTGTATAAATGCAGCGCCGGACCCGATAAGGCGAAGAACAAATTCAGACATTGTTTGAAAGTTTTAAGGCAGTCCGAATTTCAGCTTAGGAAACAAATAATGAAGTCGTGCGAAGTGATGGCAGGGGTTTATCACAGAGAAAGGTGCCTATACTTTTGCGTGTCAACTCTAAGCCGTAGAAATGCTTATGCGCGTAATCGGGACTGCAACGCTAGAGGTTATTACCGCGCATTTCGCTGCTTGGTCATCGACGTCATTGTTAGGAACAATGACTGGAAATGGAAATCTACTGAAAGTTAATCTGCTAGGTACCTTGATTATGTTTATTGGGAACGACTACGCTGAATATCAGCTGGTCGTTTAAACCACGCAGAAAGTGCTGCATGCCCTGTGATAACTTTCGAGTCGGTGCAAATGAACGAAATTCGTGGTTGGGTAGAAATTATATAATTTTAGGTCTTATTTAATGGCCGCTGTGCTTTGATGCAGTCAGTAAGGTGCGGTTATTTGAACTAAAGCATAATTTGTTTACTTAGTATAACTGCAACTGTAGCCAAGCTGTATACTATGAGCTCTTCACACTTCAAAGTAGACGTGAGTCCTAATCAGTGAAAGTACCAGTTTTCATAACTTCGCTGGTTCGAATTGCTTGAAATATTTGTTTCTAGCTGTATCGAGCATTTAGCGCCTTTTGAATCTTCAGTCGACAGCGGCAGTCTCTAGCAAGGTGGTTAGAGTCATGTCTTGCCGATGGTCGTAACAGCACACTTAATGTTCCTTCAGTGCCAGTGCCGTTATGGAAAGACAGCTGTCTTCAACTTTAACGCCTAGATTGAATGTTGAGTGCGGAGCTATTAAGCGTGTATACAATGAGCAGGCACCTGCACACTTTGTAGCTGCTTTGATTTCATGAGTCACGACGCATGTTCCAAATAAAACCGGCAGGCTGCACCTTAACAAATCCTCAAAAGGAAGATTTATAAAGACGCCACTTACGTGCTGCCCTTCATGTTGTCCCACATATGAAATGCAAGAGATGCAAGAAGTGTAAAAGTTTATGAATATTTGTTTATTTAATGTGAAAAGTCTGTCGTTGTTTAGACATACAGTAAGAAGATGACGATTCAGCTTAAATTTCCTTGAGGTTTTCATGCTGCCACTAGCAAGCACACGAAGACAACGGTCGCCGTGACGATGCACATTTTGTGCTGCTTGATTGTCTGCTCCATCAGATCTAAGCGTCGGCTGCGCTCGGACTTGGTGTGAAACATGAGTATGGATGGCCCACTAAAGACTCCTCATAGACCACATTAAACGAGTCAAAGGAACTTTCTGACACAAGAGCGAGCAGCAAGTCCTTGCCGCCTTACCAAAGATGCACACCGTCATTGACCCGCTCCTAAATGTATAAAATATTCCTCTCGGATCCCCTCGGATACGAAATCCCAAGTGGAACGGGAGGGGACTTCCAAGGCAGGACAGGGCACCTGACCTAGGCGGCACAAGAAGAGCACCCTGTGGACAACTAAGACGGAGTCGTGTTACCATGCATTACGGCAGCGCGCAACAAAACGGGAGGGTGGCCCAGAGTCCGGGATCGATGAGCCGCCACCCCGATTCAGCCATGCGGGGCACGTACGTCCCCGAATCCACGGCGGCGGATATGTGCCCTCCGCTTGGCGTACCCCCGTCGGCCTTGCACCCTGCGCGCAGCCCACCCATCAAAGGCCCGCCGCGCGAGCCGCTTGGCTGGATGCGCGGGCCCGGCATCCTGGAGCCGTGGGGCGAAGAACGGAAATCAAGACGTGCGGGCAGCGGGGACCCCGGTCCGGATGAACAAGGCGGTCCCGTTCACGGTCCTCCTCCTCAGGGGCCAGGACGTGTCGGCCCGCGAAGGAAGGCGCCGGGACGGACGTGTCGCCGTGAGTTATGACGGGCGGTGCGGAGGCCATGTGTCCGCGGGGAAAAGGAGGACGAGAGGGGCGGAGGAACCACGGTGAGAGGCAGCGGCGAAGACGTGCGAATGACGGGCTGTTTCACGCGGCCGTTTGTCTTTCCGGGCGTCGCTCGGCTTTCGAGCGTTTGTCGCCTCGCCGAGAAAGAAGGTGCTGCGAGGACTTCGGAGGAAAGTCGTATAGGTTGGATGGCGGAGGCGGGTGGGCTGCTGCTGCTGCTGCTGCCAGAGGAAAGGATCGCGAAAGAGACGTGGGTTCCTGCGAGACTGGTGAACAGAGAGCCCAAGGATGTTTGTAGGCAGTGCGCCTTGATGCGTGAGATGGGTTTCAGAACGTCGGTCGCGAGAGCGGATATAGGTACAAAGTAGCACTTTTTGGATGGTTGCCACGGTCGTTTTTCAGCTTTCCAGGGGACGGTAAATGTAGATATCCTAAGGGTGAGACGACGCCCGAAGTTCAAAGCCCTCGATTCCGGAATTCGGGCCTGAGACACGAGGTTGTTTGCTACGCGACACGTACATAACTTCCAAAGTTCATGTGATTCTGTCAAAAGACAGCTTGTTTTGTATCCTTGGAAGTCGTGTCGCTAAACGTGCTGCGGATGTAAGCGTGTGAACAGGTATACACTATTTTGGGTAGCTGTACGGACAGAGGGGGGAGGGTGGCGGGGTGACGTATCATCCCATTAGATTCTTGAGAATGTATGCGTGACTTCGTCCGCTATTTTGTTGCACATTTTCTCTCGATAGCCCTTTACTGAAAATGGAAATGTATGTTATGCAAGCCATAATTCAGAGGAAACTTGTTTTCAGCGTCAATTGTCAATAAAAGCTACAGAAGATAACAAACCTCCCACGCGAGTACCCACCATCTATTGCATGTTTTTGTGGTAAATTTTCTCACGTTTCTGTAGATACGGGAGCAGGTATAATCACTGCCCTCTGTACCATTGACAGGGTATTGCGGCGTTCTTACCTGCTATTCAGTGACATCATTGTAAGAACCATAGTAATGGTACAAGTGAAACGTCATTCATATCTCTGTAGGTATCAAAAGAAAAAAAAACGTGTTTGGGCGCCTACATGTTTGCCGATTTCACAGGTGTGGACTTTGAGCTTGGAAACAAGGACGCCACGAAAAGATAACGAACTCCGGATCTTCATTTGGAGGAAGGCAAGGCGAGTGAGGGCAAACATGTTTCTACCATAATCACTACTATGCCATTGAATATAGTTACACTTGGGCAACTTTTGTGCGCAACTGTAACTATGTCCAATCTATACAAACTCGCCCAACCGTCTACCTTGCTATTATACCACTACACTTCACGCCCTCGGTTGTTCCCGTTCGCGAGCGATATTCGAACCTTCGCTAGCGGCACTTGGATACCGCAGTATGGAAGGGGTAATGCGCGAGATTTAGCGGAAGCTGGCCCTGGCGTTTCACTCGTCATTCTGGCAGGAATGCACGCGTTAACGCAGGGCATCGCATGTCGGTGACGCCCAGGGGGCTCCCTCCCCGGAAGGTTGCTCACTGCTCCGTCCCGGAATGCTCGCGGTCAGAGGAGCGCCCCGAGAGCAGGCCTTGCAGTTTCGCAACCCCTTCGCCGTGTATAGGACACCCCGGGCGGGAAGCAGCACGATATAATTGGAACCTCGCGAAATGACCGGCCTGCCCCTCTCTCGGCGCTCGGGCGCAGCGGTCACGTAAATAAGACATAAATTAGTGGCTCGTGAGAGTATCGGCTACCTGCCTGTCCGGTCGCCCCTGGGCCACGAGGGCGCAAGCAGGACCTTATTGATCGCCGCCGAAGCTACGGACAGACGAGCTCTCTCTCTCTCTGTCTCTCGGCGGAACCCTCGCTCCCGCCAACTTTTATTTATGGGGGCCATCGCGAAAACAGGATTTTCGCTCGAGAACGCGATGAATCGAGAAGCCGGGCCCGCGTTTTATCGCTCCGTGCACGGCTCGTAGCGAGGCGCCGCTGCTTCTCGTGGTCGCTGACCCTGCGGGCCGCCGGCCACGCTGCTTGCTGCTCGGCCGTCGCTTGATCGGCGAGTGGCCGGGCGCGCGCGCGCGCGCAGAGGTGTGTTCCTAAATTGCGGCCCGAACGGCTGAGGGGAACACTCGCCGCGTTTTTTGACGGCATAATTAAATCAAACTCGGGGCGGGGATGGCGAAGAAGGGGACGCCGCATATCTGCGCCCCCCCCCTCCCCCCTCCCCCTCTCCTCCTTTGTTCTCTTTCTCTCGCCATTTTTTAAAGGTTTTAGTTTTTCGGTAGAGTAAAATAATCGGCGCACCGTCGCCTATATCATGTGGAGGATGAAAGGCCACGGGTTGCCATCCTTACTGTTGTGTGTGTGTGTTCTTTTTTTTCTGTGTGCGTTGCGGAGATTGGTCTGCCTCTGTTGGTTGGAAGGGTGCGTGAACTGTAGTGTATGGCGCGTAATTTGAGGCAGAGGTGCCTTCTATCTGTTCTCATGTCATGAATTCTCGTGGATATGTACGGAAATCACAAGGTTGAGCGGCCATATATGGCTGTCTCATGACTGCCTAAATGGAGACCACCGCTGGAGCAGGCGCTGTTGGCGAGTGGTCCTGAGTACCTCGAGTACTTGTGATGGAGCGGGTTATCATGCTTGGGGTGCGATAACGTGTGGAGTGAAAGTTCGCGCGTCAAAAAGATGACGTACAAAAAGATTCACCTGAACAAGCAAATATCAGATCAAGTATTAATGAGGAACCGAATGAACCTGACGACCTAGAATTTACTAATAATGAAGTAGAAGAAATATTACAGAAATTAAAACCTAAAAGTGCACCCGGTCTAGACAATATAACAACTACTCAAATAAAATCCATCTACGCTTCGCACCCAAATTTTGTACTAAACATTTTTAATAGTACTCTAAACTACGGATATTTTCCTACAGAGTGGAAAAAAGCAAAACTAATTTTACTTAATAAACCCGATAAACCATCAAATAACCCTCGATCATATAGGCCTATATGTCTTAACTAAATTTTTTGAAAAATTTTAGAACGGCTATTAAACTCTAGGCTATATTATTTTCTTTACAAGAATAAATTATTTCACCCAAAACAATATGGCTTACGCACAATAAATCAGCTACAAATGCCTTATATCAGCTTAAATATATACTTATAGAAAATAAAAATGCAGATACACATTCTGTTCTAATATCTTTAGATTTTCAAGGTGCAGTTGATTCATTATGGTATCCCTTTGTATTAAACTACCTAAAATAATATAAATGCCCATCAAATTTGTATAAAGTACTCAAATCTTTTTTTTTCATAACAGATCTTTAACCTATGTCTCCCCTGCAATAGAAAAGAGCCAACCATTAGAAATAGGATGTCCCCAAGGATCACCAATAAGCCCACTACTCTGGAATATATTGATATCAGGCCTCTTAAATCTAAAATTACCACATTCAACTCATATACAAGCATATGCAGACGATACGATCTTAGTCATTACTAAAAAAACAAGACGTGAAATCGAGACGATAGCAAACACAACTTTAAAAATAATTTCTCAATGGTCTACCGAACACCGTCTAAATTTAAATTATTCAAAATGTTTCTGTATACTAATTGCTGCAGGAAAACCACTATCTCAAGGAAGACCGCCTACAATAGGGATTGACAACCATAGTCTTAAATATGTAACCACACTACGATTGTTAGGAGTAATCTTTGATGTTAACCTATCCTTTATACCACATATAGAATATCTCAGAGAAAAAGTATTAAAACATACATTAAAAATGTCAACGTTTGCAAAATTACATTGGGGAATAAATCAAAAACAACAAAAAGAATTATATTTGAGATGTATAGAAAGATAAAATCACATTTATTAAGAAAAGTAATTTCACTACAACACAATATTCCTCTTTTACACATCGCACGTGCATACAATACATCTAGTAACCTCAGTCTTCCTATAATATGCAACATCCCACCAATACATATTACGCTAAAAAAAGAAGTCAAACAATTTTTAATTTTCCAAGAAAATAAAGAAATAGAATGTAATAACCAAACATATAATAAACAAAATACTGAATTCATGTATGATCGCTGGATTTTCCACCCCTCAAGCAAATTTAAAATAGAATTTCAAAAAAATACTACCATCTGTTGCAACCTGCATATGTACACAGATGGTTCACTTTCTCCAGATAAAGTCGGTGCAGCATTTGTGGCTATGTTACCATCAGGTGAAATAGAAAACGTATCACAATTTAAACTCCCAAATTATGCAACAATATACGATGCCGAAAGAATAGCATTCGAAGAAGCATTAAAGTATATATTAATCAATAAACCCAATTCGGAAGAAATAGCCATACATACAGATAGTCTCTCACTGCTTCAAAATCTCGCAAACATCCAGACAAAAACAGAAACCATACACACATTGAAACAATTAATAGTACAAATACAAAGCAAACATACTATACATTTCTTCTATGTGAAGGCCCATGCAGATAATGAAGGGAATGATCTGGAGGACCACTATGCAAAATCGGCACATTATAATGGAAGAATAGTTTCTTGTCTTTATTCATAAAAAGCGTCAAAAAAGATTTAACTAGCGAAGTGAGGAGGGAGTGGGATGACGAGTGGAGACGACTCGGTAGAGAAAAAGAACTATTTACATAGATTCCCACTATATACAACATACCGGATACGTTTCCACCTTCAAATCTGTTAACTCAAATTATCACCGGGCACGGCAGATTTCCTTTCTATCTTTTTCGATTCAAAATAACGAATACTAATAATTGCTTCTGTGGACTTCCCACCATCAGTTTCGAACACTACTTCACCACCTGCCCTTGGACATTGTCTTTTCGTAATGAACTAAACAAACTTAAATTCACGGTTTTCGATAATGTTACTAAATCGGCAATTTTATCAAATGTTAAAGCCATAAAGGTCATGGAGCGGATGATGATGTTTATTCAAGAAGAGGTTGTAACCCAATGAAACAACAACAAAGTAGGCCAATAGAAAGCAGCAGAAATAGGGATCGATAGAGGAAGGCTGATAGGGAGGTGGCTTGGTTGACGGTTGATGGCGTGCCTTCCCTTGGGGGTTGGTAAGGGGCTACTTGGTGCGCCACCCAGACCAAGAGTCGCCCGGTTTGGCGGATGCAAATCTTGCGAACCCGCAAAGAAAACCTGAAACCAAAAGGGAAACCCAATTGAAAGAAGGTTGTGGCGTACCATCCCTAAAAAGGTGGTAGTGGGCTACTTGGTGCGCCATCCAGACCAGGAGTCGCCCGGTCCACCGGATGCAAATCTTCCGGACTTGCACAAAAAACCTTAACACCAATTAAAAAAAAAATTGCTGCTTTCAATTGAATGGGAAAACATCACTACAACCTACAACCCAACATATTTTCCTACTTCTAACATCAACCGCTAAAATACATCCAACCTTGCTGGCTACACATAATTGAAAAAAAAAACAATGTAAAAAGACAGATGGCAAACATTTCAATATGAGATATAACATTGGCAAGAAAGTAATAATAACCCTTAACATTATTTTTACAACAAGATAGAAAGAAAAATTTAAAAAGATTAAAATTATAACTTAATTTTGCCCATATGTTTCCAAATAGAAGTAACAATTTAAATATGTATATAATGTACAATTGTATACACTGAAAAACTATGTAAATAGCTTATACTGACAAACTATGTAAATAGCTTATACTGATCAAATAGGATCATTCTATACTCATTGGTGCAAGTGCTTTCACAAAGGTTACTCCCATATTCTCAAAGCAAAACATCATTTAATGTAATTAATTATTTTATTCTTTAAAACTACTATTTCATTAATCATCCTCTTCTTTACCTTACATGAGAGTTAAGCAATGATTCAAATGATAAAAGTAATAGTTATTGCTTTAAAAAAAAGAGATTATTATTCCTAGCTCATGTAAATAAATGCTACACCGAAGGTACACTATACATAAAACACATGTGTGGTTATATGTAGATAACAAAAAGATTGTTCACTTGAACAGCTCAATATTATAATATATGATAAAGAACAATAATTCGGACCTACAACCCAAAGACACTAAAAAATATTAGAGTATTTAAAGGGCGGTGCAACGATACTCAATTGGAATGTTTTCCTCTTTACACGAGCTTACTGGCACACCTGGGACTCAAGGATACTCACACGCAACGCCACTGGCCAAGAAACTCCTTTGTTGCGGTGTAATTTCAAGGACAAAATGGATCATTTTCATTCAATCTCTCCTTTGCAAAATTTGATGACGTAACGTGGGGATCGCAGTACACCCATATGACGATATTTGAATGCGGTTCATAGATTGGACCCGAGCATTGCGTGGGCACTCGATTTGGGCTCGTGATAATTACTAGCTCGAGAAGCATTCGGGTAGTGGCCCGTGTCCAATCGCTGCAACGACGACAATAGCCGAGCCATAACAATGCCTGGAACTCAGCGCGTGTCCTGTGCTTTGCCAACCCCAGCGTGGCTATGAGCAACATTGGCGGCATATAATCCGCTCCAGATCACGTGGCCGCTTGTTCTGGCTGCGGGAGTTGAGGGGTGAACGCTGCTCGTGTTTCTTAAGTTTTTCTGGGACTTCTATTGCGTGGGGTGAAAAACGAACGCGTGTTTCATAGGTCATTAACGTCAGGGATCCGTTTTAAGCGGTATTTGCGGAAAGTACAAAAATTGTTGATATGAACAAAAATAATTTTGCGATTGCGCAATCCCAAGGTACACCATCTAAATGGTGCTTCTTAAAAGTTTTCGATCTCTAACACCCACATAATTGTATTTCTACATCGCTAATTTTCTATTTCTCCATTCACACCATCAAAATAGCTTTCATAACAAATCCGGACCTCACACAATAATATTTTACTTCCTAAAAAAGAATCAATTTCAAAAATTATTTAATACCTATTCTAACATTTGGCTAAGAATTATTACGATTACATTCACTCATAACTCATCATTACATAACTAGATTCAATCACTCATTGCCAATTATATTTCTTTCTTTCGTTACAGTACAAAACTATACAAGCAACAGATCAAGTAAAACACCAGGAAAGAAGAAATGAAGAATGAAGAACGAAGAAAAAAAAAAGGAACTTGTAGATAAACATCCCCGCGGTTATTACAAGCTCGTTCCCGTGGGTGGCAACGCTTCTCCTTTTTCAAATTGGCATTTATATACAAAAAAAGAAAAGCGATGTTAGCTATTTTTAGTTTTTTTTTCCAATTGGCTTAAACCTGTTATACCTCGAGTGGCACTGCAGGTTGGAGAGAGCACTTTATTTTTCAGTTTTGTTTCTACTCTCCGCTTAAAATTCTGCAGTATCATACTGGCACAGATTCAAAATATTATACTTGTTGGCCTTAATATGGACGGGCGTTCTACTGATTTTCATGGGGCTATGATCACTTTTATGAACAGGCGTTCTACCGAACTGCATGCGGCCATAATCCATACGCCTTTTTGGCAATGTTTGCGTGATTTCCCGCCCTATTATCAATTCCGAACACTCTCCGAGTTGCAGGCTGATCTTGCCAGTGTTTCCGCTTGGTGCAAACCATGACAGATGAATATTAACACTTCCAAAACTAAAGTCATCTTGCTTAATTCTGAAGCTTGGTCTCCATAATAAAACTATTAAACTCATCCTACGTTGAATATGTACCCTTTTAAAAATACCTTAAAAAACTATCACAGAAGACTTAACGCGGAACTTGCATACTGAGACCGTGCTAAAAAAGGCAGCGAGAACTCTTGGCCTTCTACGAAAGAATTCATACCAAGCATCACGTACCTCTTATTAAACTCACAGCGTATAACGCAATTGTTTTCTCACAGTTAGAACACGGAAGTATAATTTGGAACCCTCATCAAGCCTACTTAATTAAGAATGTAAAATCCTTACAAAACAAAGCGGCCCGATTCATTGATCAAAACTACGATAGCCCTCACGGTAGCGTGTCACATGACAACTCAAATCTGCATCTAATATTTCGGCTTCGTCAGCAGCTAGAGAACTGTCTCGGTAGCAGACGTAGCAAAATTACTTTCAAAAAGTAATTAAATTACATTACTAATTACTTTCTGAAAAAGTTAAAAATGTAATTAAATTACATTACAAATTACCGCAGACTAAAGGTAATGACATTACATTACAATTACTTTCAAAAGTAATGAAATACTTTGAAATTACTTTCACATTACTTTTGAATACTTGAGGTAGTAATTTACGCTCATTTTATTTACCGTATACACCAACACAGTGTTTACAAAACCAGCCCTCGTTTGCTCACACAGCGCGTGTGCAGGAACCAGATCCGGTAGAAGCGGGCGCTGCGCATGCGCAGTGCCGACAGCAGCGCCCCCGCAGTGATGTCACGTCAAAGAGCTGAGTTGGTCTATATGTACCAAAACTCTGATCTTCCTGTTTACACCTAACCTTATTACTCAGTGAACCATACTGAACAGTGGTTTTACTGGCGCACACGGCATAAGTGATAACATGATGAATAGCTTCTTTAGATGTGACTCAGAAAGACAGTCGACTCACCGGTTTCGCTGTTCATTCAACGGTGAAGGTTCTTACTAAAAGGAGTGATATGTTTCTGTCTTCCTGATTAGAAGTTATAGTTCGTGTCAGTTTGTTAAGTCGGGCAATGGCAGTCATCGTTCTTACAAGAGTCGTCATGTGAAACGTTTCCCTTCCGCCTCGACGCAATCTAATTCTATTCTCCCAAGAGTACTATACTCGGCACAACTTTTCTTGGCGTGCAGTGGAGAGGAGTAGAGCCCGCACAGCTTTATTCAGCGCTCAAATGGGAGAGGGAACGCGTGCTTGTACCCTCCACTGCATTGCCAAGAAAAGTTGTCGCCGAGTATAGTTGACCTATTTTTCGGTCATTCCTTTCAAGAGAATTTTTCTGGCACACCCGAAGAGTGCGCATTGTCACACAAAGGGACGGTACTAAGCTGAAGCGTCGCCAGTTGGGGGGTGGCGCGAGCTTCCTAAGTTGTGTACTTTCCCAACAAACCGGGGGCGACGCTACCTGCTTGTACGGTTATTCCCGAAGAGAAACTTCCCAAGGGAAGGCAGCGAGGCAACCGCGAGCAGCATTGCTTTCCTCAGAGGTGCACACGAAACGTGTTAGGGCTGTGACAAGGCATTTGGAATTAACTTTTTTTTTTTCGGTCGTTTACGATTTGAACTTCACAATGGTCAGAAGCTTTCGGCTTGACTTTGCTTGACGAAAGTACAAGGCTGGGGATCTGTTTGTCCTGTCCCCCTCAGGTTTTAAATTATGTTTAACTCACTGGTGATGTGCCCGTCACCTTGTATGTAGCCTATATGAGCCGTTATTCCCCAAGCTCACAGTGCGATGGAAGCTGTGTGTTTGTTGGAGCAGTCACGCGTCTATCGATTTCGCCACGTAACAACGCTCTCGTTCATATCCACGCGCAGAGAGCAGGGACGGGACACGTGATTAAAAGAAAGGTGTTCCGATTGGTTCTGGTTAGGTGCACGCTCCCACAGCACTGTCAGCTTAGGGATGAACGAAGTATATTATTGTCGTGATGACGCGAGGGCGTGAATCTGTCTTGCCTGGAGTTCGTATGCCGTTGCCTTCCAGCGATGTCTACACGTAAGCTTTCCTCCTTCGCCTTTCCCAGCCCTCCTTTGTGCGCCTGTCCAGCTCTTCGTACAAGGCTTAGCGCTCGGGTGGCCGTCGATTATTTCCTCTGATGCTCTTTCACAACATTTCACCATGCTAAATAATTTTTCTCTTCTTTCTTAAAGCTTGCAAACGGATTTTTTTTCTAATTTAGGACAAAATAAATTTTTAAAAGTAATGAGTCATTTTCTCGAAATTACTGCAACGCTGAAAGTAATTCATTATATTACTAAATTACTGGCGTAAGGGAGTAATTCATTACATTACTCAATACTCCAAAATGTAATCTAGTTACTGTAATTTCATTACTGTAATGTAATTACTGCCATCTCTGCTTGGTAGTGCTGTTTTTGGAACCCGATAACTTCCTCATTTAAGATCCATTTATTGCCATCTTCCTTCCCACATATCTCTATGGCGTTTGTGTGATCACCCTCTCAACATTCCATCATTACAATCACGTTCTAATCGACACAAATTTCCCCGCTTTCGCTATGCATAAATGACTGGTATTCGCTAACGTTATTCGCGTCCAGCAGTTTCGGTGTCGCCATCTAGGGGAAGCGCGGCACAACCCGAAGTGAGGACGCCGCTTTCGCTTCTCAGAGCTGAATGGGCTTTTGTTCAGCCTCGCTGTCTCGCTAAGTAACTTTTCATTTTGTCGTTTTTTTTTTTTTTTTCGATAACATGTTTTTGCATTTGTCGCGGGCGATTAAAAATTCTGCGTCGGGCAGGTCTTCATCTCAGGCTTCAATGCTGCTAACTGGATTGTTCTTATGTTTTTTGTCCTGGGCAAAGCACGGTGAAGACGCTCATTTTCAGCACACTAATGTTTTAGATTTCCAATCTTTTTGAAAAGTTTAATTGACAGTTCAAAACAAATTCCTTGTCCCACTTCCTTGGATAACAATCAAAGGCACCACTGCTGTCCTGGTTTCCTCCATCGGGATAAACTTACTGGTTCTCTATCCCGATTGTTGGACCCTTAAAATATCATGGGCAGTACTTTACTAAGCTAAATAAAATTACCAGCAGCACCTCGTTTATATTTTTAGTAATTACAGTGAAGAAGTGAATGCTCCCAGCATATAGTGTGGATGACTGTGTCTTTACAGAGTTTATTAAAAAAAATGTTGCATTCTGAAGAGGCCCACAATTTAAAAACCTAACTGGCATAAAAAGAGACGATATACACAATTAAAATGAGAAGAAAAGAAATAAACTTAGGCAAGCTTTCTAGTGGAAATCGTTTTGTCGAATTATCTTCATCAGTGATTAATTTTTGTTAAGATCATGCATTTGAACCAACAAATCGTTTGATTGACAGCTAACGCTTCAATGACAGCAATTTGAGTCATTGCATAGATGTAGATGTTATGTGATGACTCGCAATGACAATATAATTTTTCTTTTTAAAAGGAGGTGTAGGATTTTTTATATCTGACCTGCGAGCGAAGAAAGTATTTTTGTGGTCCAGTTATAATTAGTGGCATTAAAACGCAACAAACACTAGGATCACAGCCAGTATTTTGGAGACGTTATATGACATTTTGTCTTGCTGGCCATAAGCCGTCTAGAGTAATGAACACTCGTAATATTGAGCCTAAACGTTCAGCAACGCATCTTTTATTGCAACGGACGCCATATTCCAATGGCGTCTATTGGTTGGCGACATAATAAAACATGCAGCATAGGTTACTTTTTTTTCTCGATCACAACGTTACTTTGCAGCTACTGAACCGGAAAAGATGCAAGACTTGTTCAAATGTGGGATCCTCGGGACCGGATTTCTAGAACACATACAGGAGCGTTCTTTCGTTTCAAACATCAGAAAATGACTGTTCATTCTTTCAACTTTGCAGCGCGACAGGTAATACGAACGACACGGAGAAAGAAATTCGGGTGCGGGGAAAAGGAAAGGCGGATTATTGGATTATCGTTGGCGCCGAGTCCCGACAGCGGAATCCGTACGGAGAACGAAACAGAAGCTCGCGGAGAAAAGCAAAACATAATACGAAGTACAACACGATTCGTCGTGAAAGCATCTGATAATCTACTTCCCCAGTCGTCTTTCTCTCAAGAATCTAGATGGAAAGCATGGAAGCTTGTGCCTTTTTCGGTCTACGTATGTTGTGTCACCACTGAGAGAACAATATGGAGTTTTCGTGGACCGCGTTTCCCCTCCACTAACGCCTCCGCAACGAAGAAGCCGCTACTGCGCCTGCGCGCCGATGACCTTGACTGTAGAGTTCCGGGTGTCGTAGCGGGTTGCGGAGAGCGTTGCGGGACGCGGAATACGATCTACGAAAACTTCCTAATAACGAACCACCACGCCGCGTCCGAAAGCAAGCAATCAGGCCTTTCCCGCCGCACCGCTATGGCGCGAGCGGTGTAAACAAATCGGGCATCCTCACATTCCGGGTATCACGTGACATTCACGTGCTGCTCAGTGGCATCCCCTAGCGTGTTTCTCTCCGCGAAGAGTAACTGATACCAGACAGTTCTAGTACGGCGTTGCTGGCTCTTAACTACGCCATACGCAACAGTATAGCGTATGCTAAAAACGGCCTGCTCGGACCGATTTTACGTTTCGTTACGGTACGTCATGGTGCGTTACGTTTCCGAGCGAACACCTCGCATGGTCTTGGCTAAATTTGCCAGAGCCGTAGAATTCCAGCGAGCTTATAGCGCCACCATGCTGCTCAAAAGAAATATTGAAAGTGAAACGTTTCATATCATTTTATTTTAAATTAAACCAAGCTGCAGCTGCCTAGTCAAGCGCTCTTTTCTGCTGGGTACGGGCTACGAGCAGGAGTGCACCAAATTCGATCACGGAGCCTCCGTCAATCGTCCCATGGAAACGTGCACCTTTAATCAATGCCATCGCGGGAAGAATCCGTATATACTGATGTCCAGTGCACAGCGACAACTTCGGCGATTTTTTTAAGAGTCGTTCGTCCGTCGGCGATGACTACTGCGCGAAGCGGCTTAGCGTTGAGCAGATCGCGGCGTTCACGCACATTGCGAGCGGTCAACATTTTCACTATGCACTTTTTCAGCTGCACGGCGATCTGACTCGACCGCGGTAGGTCGCGGAAAGAATTGCCAAGGTGAACAGCACGCAATTTCACGTAACACTGAACTTCGCGAACACCACGTTGCCTTCGCTGTGCCAATCAGAGGTAGCTGCCATCTTGAAACTGGTGCTCTCGCTGGGCCGAGATCTCTCGAGAGCTTCCCACGAAGCCCGCTGACCCGCAACGCAAAACCCCCAGCGTTGCGTGCGTACGCAATACGCTAGTCCGTCTATTGCGTTCTGCGCGTGCGCACTCACGACCCGCAATTTCCTTGCGTACGCAAAGCTTTAGCGTACGGTCCACTAAAACTGTCCACTAACCTTCTTTCGCTCCTCTCCAACTGCAATTCGTTTTTGGGTATGTGGCATTCTGTGTCGCTACACCTGTTTGCCTTAAATTGTTTATGCGGAGCGCAACTTCGTCTGCTTCAGAATGCCGATTTCGGATTGAAGAATGAAGTGGGTAGACATCATGGCAACTTGCTTTCCAGGCAGACATGTACAAGTTACTCAAAAAAGTAATTAAGTTAAGTTACTGAGTATTGACCTCAAAAGTAATTTGAGTAGAGTAGAAGTTACTCAAATGGAAAGTAATTGAGAAAATTACTAATTACCGTAAAAAAGTAGCGAATTACTTTTGAAGTTACTTTGAAGTTACTTTTATATGTTTTTTATGCTAAAAAGAAAGTACATAGGTTTTGATCAGTTAGCGAAATTGTGCGAGCCAAATATGGATCGGACTGTTTTTTCAAAGAAATGCTTTAATAGCTGGTTCTGCTTCTGCGTGCCTAATTGTTTTGTACTTTCTTGTTTGTTTTGTCAATGATGTACTGCAAATGTGTCATTCCTAGTTTGAGGTTTAGCACTGCCTGAGTTTGATTTTTAGACAGTGTTTGCTTGTTGACAGTGTTGCGTAAAGTACATCTAAAAAGTACTTGAAGCAAAGTACAAATTAAATTAGTGGTTATGTACTTCAAGTAAAGTAATAAGTACACCGGGTGCAATATACTTGAAGTGACGTACTATAAATACAATATATTTCAAGGTAAAGTACCAGTACTTTTAACAGAATCTTTGATGATGCCCTTTCAATCCCCAGTGGTTTTTTTGTTTTTGTTTTTAACTGGTACGCATTGCTTCAGAGGGAATCGGAGGTGCATCAGTTTTTTACGGAAATGGCAGCAAATATTGTATAAAGTCAAGTCGCCACAGAGTAGTTGTTTTACTCTCGCTGACGACCTATTTGACACAATCAACTTGTAAGCCACTTATTTGTGTCGGTCTTATAGTTACCATTACTTCACTCAGAGAAATCACCAGATGACATCTTGAAAGAGCGCGTTTTCACACGACGATACGCTAATTTTTTGTCTTCAAATTCGGGGAATGTACATTGAAGTCGGGAGTTTTACTGTCGTCGAAAAGTACAAGTGCATGCCCAGAGAATGTACTTCACGTAAAGTACAAGTTTTCTAAACAGTAGTACGTAAAGTACCATTTACTTAGAGTACTTCCCAACACTGCTTGTTTAAATATTTTTTATATAAAAACGTTGGGGGAATTACTAAGGTTTCTCGGACGATCTTCAAATCTTTGAAGATCTGCATATTCTATGTTTTGGGAGGAAAAGCAACGCAAAAAGGTCCCCTTTGCGTTGCCCTTTAGCACGCGATTCTTCGAGTACAGCACGAACTACGGGAGCACCAGATGAGCTTCAGAGCAGGTGCTGTATTTTGTTGCCTCCTTTGAGTGAGGATGCAGTGTGTGCACCTCCTGTAGTGGGCGAGAGTTTCTACGTTGGGGAGAAGTGGGAACCAGCCCTTTCTTCGAATGGGTCGAGTCTCCTTGAGATTCGGGACACAAAGAAACGCCAGTATTCGGCGCTAGTCCCGCAGTTACTCGGTCTCTCTTGCGTCGTGCCTGTTCCCTCCCCGCGCGTCGTAGCAGTGTTGTTCCAGGGGGGGGGGGGGGGGGACTTGGGAAAATTTTGTGGGGGTTTCGGACTCTTCAACCAATTTTCTCCCCCACTCCTTTCCTACGCCACATGCTTCCCCCTCTTTGCAAATTTCAGCTGATCTTCCGAATTCTTATCTCTTTTGTGCAGGAATGTTTGTTGATAGGCAAAACAACCACTAAAATTCGAAAGTAATTTGTAATTTGAGCAGAAGTTACTCAGAAAAAGTAATTAAAGTAAACTACTAATTACCGAAATAAAAATGTAATTGTAAGTTACTAAACTACTCAGAAAAGTAGTTAAACTACAGTAACTTGAGTAGAGTAGTTGAACTACGTACAAGTCTGCTTTCAGGTCTACCCACTATCCCTGAATCAGGGCCAATCAGAGCTTGGCGTCGTTCTGACGTCACTACAACGCCTCCAAAAGAAGCAGACGAACTTGTGCTCCGCACTGAGATGTTTTTATAACTTTTTGCTAAAGCGTAATACATCCGACGGATGTCCTTGAAGAAAATCAACCTGAACTTGAAATTAAATAGGACGAAAACGGCAGTGCGTCTCTTTCTGACGCCCAGCCTCCAGCACGCGCGTTTCATCGTGTTTCGGCTGCGCGTCGGCGCTGACGAGACATTAGAGTGTTATCTAAACTCACAAGATGGCGCTGGAGGTGGGACTACTGAAAGACCCTCCTACCGTTTTCACCCTGTCAGTCACTACAATCTAGTGGCGTCCGAACAGGGGGGGAGGGGAGGGCGTGACCGCTCCCATTTCTCTGACATTAAAAAAAATAACTAAACAATAATGAAAAAGTAAAGAAAAATCTTCTTCCTTATTCACGAACAGTTCCGACTTCTCATGCACTAATCACTGCACTACTGGCTTATGAAGAGTTAAAGAGCTCAGATTAGAAGTCGCACTGCGCTGCGCAAAAGTCCCACCACAACGGAAGTGTCAGACGCCATATTGTCACGAATGACGAGGCGACGAAACAAAGAACAACTGAGGAAACTGAAACGTTTAAAGGAGCGGTGCAACGATATTCAATTGGGATGTTTTTCACTTTACACGAGCTTACTGGCACTAGTAGGACTCAAGGATACTCGCACGCAACGCCACCGGCCAAGAAACTCCTTTGGTGCGGTGTAATTTCAAGGACAAAAGCGATCATTTTCATGCAATCTCTCCTTTGCAAAATTTGATGACGTAACGTGGGGACCGCAGTACACCCATATGACGATATTTGAATGCTGTTCATAGATTGGACCCGAGCATTGCGTGGGCACTCGATTTGGGATCGTGATAATTACTAGCTCGAGAAGCATTCGGGTAGTGGCCCGTGTCCAATCGCTGCAACGACGACAGTAGCCGAGCCATAACAATGTCTGGAACTACGCGCGTGTCCTGTGCTTTGCCAACCCCAGCGCGTGGCTATGATAAACATTGGCGCCATATAATCGGCTGCAGATCACGTGGCCGCTTGTTCTGGCTGCGAGTTGAGGGGTGAACGATGCTCGTTTTTCTTTAATTTTTTTCTGGGCCTTCTATTGCGTGGGGTGA
The DNA here is from genome assembly GCA_037355805.1 of Ixodes ricinus. NCBI lineage: Eukaryota > Metazoa > Arthropoda > Arachnida > Ixodida > Ixodidae > Ixodes > Ixodes ricinus. The sequence continues at coordinate 73,078 of JAZHYW010015194.1, forward strand.
AAAACGAACGCGTGTTTTATAGGTCATTAACGTCAGGGATCCGTTCTAAGTGGTATTTTTGCAAAGTACAAAAATTGTTGCATCGCCCCTTTAATAGGGCGAACTTGTGCCCAAAACCAAAAAGGGAACAGAGGATAACAACAGAGCGCCGCGGGCGTCGAAGTCGGCGTAACAGCAGGATCGAACCCTGAGGCGAGACTGACTCCGTTCACCATGCGCTGCGGAGTCCCTTATGTTGCCTTGTGGGTTTCTGGAACATTCGGCGTAGAACTTTGGGTGCGTAGAACATTCGGAACTTGATCAGACGAGTATGTTCTCGAACTTACGAGAACGCCAAGTTGAAAGAATAAATAAATGGACAATCTGCCGATCGGAATCAAACCTACACCTTCCGCGCGACAGTCAAGCGCGGTAACCACTCGGCCACGCACGCGCTTGCTCGCCGACGGGAGTGGCAATAGTATGCCGGACTAACTTCCATCTATCTGCAATAAGTTTTATTTTTTTCGTGCTACAGCACGTGGCGCTGACGTTAAAAATGGTTGGACTTTATTCAATAAGTTCGGAAATTGTTTCTCCGAAACCTCCGCAATTGCATCGAGGTTCGCTAGAAAATATTTAGTCTTGGTCTCAGGGTTTAGATAACGTCTCTTTACCAGCTCGCCTGAACACTTTCGCTCCTTACAATTAACCCTTAGAATGTCTGAAAACCATAGAAGTTATTGGTGGCACTTCCTGCAACGGAGGAAAGTGCCTCCACCCAGAATATGAGCAACCTCATTTGGCATGTCCACAGGATCCATTTTTTTTTTAAATGGGCAACTGTTTCCGGAGCTTGGTTTGCGAGCAATGGGCTTCCTAACACGCCGACCTTCAACCACTTCTCCGACTTGACTGGGGTTTAGCGCCTCACCGTCATCAGGTAGTGAGCGGAAAAGTATGAACAATATGAACAGTAAAAACCCCAACGAATGAAATAAAATACTTTTATTAAAACCTGTTGTTTCTGCATCGCCAAGGCTCTCAAAATCCAATCGAATGTGCTCCTCGATGTAGCACACTATAACTTCGCAAGATTTTAGCAGCCATATTATATTTCACACTAGACCGAATAATTAATAAATGAATCAACTAAAGGCCTCTAATTAATCGGTTCAAAATTTCTAATTGGTAAACAGCCCTATTACTTTACCGTAAGCCAAAATAGTTTTGATATTATTTCTTTTCAATTTTTTTAGAGAATGAAGCAGTGTTGTGGAATGACCAACCCCATTCTTCTACTCCATTCCATGGAACTGGATTTTCCAAGCATTCCATTCCTTTAAGCTCCTAAAAATGGAAACACTAGGTCCGTTCTCACCCCTGAAATGGCTGAATCGTTCTATTCCATTCCTCTAATTCACAACCGTGAAAATTGTGGATTGACAGCTACATTACGTTTCCGGCAAATAACGTCCGCATAGAGCTTACTTTGTCAAACGCATAGACAACTGCACAAGTATGCAAAACATGACCGAGAGCATTCATTATACTAAAATGACTTGCTGGGCGAGTTGTTTCTACTAAGCCGAGCGGTGGTCGCACATAGTGCTAGTAACAGTAGTAACAGAGCAATTCGACGCAGTTACGTCGATATTTATTTAAAAATTAAGACTCAGATGTGCCCTTTATTATAATAACGTGCTGTGTCGTCAAGTAAAGTTCGTTGCTTTGAAGAAAAATTTACACAATTTTATCATTACAAAAAATAAAAAAACATATCGTTACGTCATTATTAAAATATACATACACTTTTATACAATTGTTTAGTTGTTTTTTATGTGTCCCTCTTGATTATTTATTGATAAATTAAATACTTAACACAGTAAGACAATACTGTGAAACGCATCGCCAAAAATTTAATAGCTTTCGAACAGAAAAAGTGACGTACTAGCGTCTTGTAGATAAATAATTTTTCTGAACTATTATATTCAATTATAACTGAAAATTATTCAACACGAAGTCAATTGTTTAGATCACATTTTTGCTCTTTGCTCTTATCGTCAGCCCTCGAAATTAGAAAAAACAAAAAGAAAGAAAGTCTGTACAGTCCGCAAACAGCCCACCCTCTCGGGCAGCTATAGTTCAGGGACTTGACAAAAGTAAATCAATAAACGACGTTAATTATCCTGTCTTTTCCGAAGCTCGCCCGCTGACAGCCCTGCTGATAAAGCGTTCTGCACGCGGGCGTTTTTCTCTGTCGTGAGCCATTAAAAATAGCTCGTCCGAGGCGCCGCCTCGCCGGCTTTCTTGAGAGACCGTTTACTCACGGGAAGCTTCGCCGGGTTGTTTCGAGTGAACCCGTTCAGGTTTGCTGCTTCAGTATACACAGGTAACCCAATGAGCAGGGCGCGCGCTCCTCCTGCAAATGCACGCTTATTTCTTTTCTCGTTCCCCGAGGGCGAAACCATTTTTTACAAGAACGTTTCGAGACAGGATAAGTCTTAGGTTTTGTGTTCTATACAGAGTGAATCAAAGGAATCGATGGCTGTTTGGAGAAACCGTAAAAATCGGTTTCTAACCGTATCAAGCTAAAACTTCGCACAGAGGTGGCCGGCGAACGTGCATTAAGGGTATCGAAGTTTATTTGAACAAACTTACCTGAGTAAAAAGTTAAAAGTCAAAACTTGAAATCCCTAGCAACGGCGGCCATGTGCTAACCAATGGTGTCCGATTGGCGCAACAGTCGACAGATGTAGGAAAGTGCTCTCCGCGTCTACAGGTGGGGGTCGGCAGTAAAGGCTCCAAGTACCGCATTTTTCAACCTCAACTTTGGTGATGAGACCACTTTTGTCGGTGGCCTGCTTTGGAGGTTTCCCTACTCACCGAGCGCCTGCCCAGCCCAGAGGCTGCCGTCGAAGCCACGCCCGAAAACGTCGGCGGAACTCCTTCGTCCTCTAGAACTCCCTGTAACAGAGAACTAACTTGACTTGCTCGTTGGGAGCTAAGCGCACCATGAAGATGCCTTGTACCCTCAAAAAGCACGGACGAAAGTTGCAGAGAAGAAAAGAGACGCGTTAACAACCAGCGAGTGCAAAGCAGACAACGACATGTAGCCGAAAATAATTGTCTAGGAAAATAGTACGACATAACAGATATGTTTTGTTCTCGATTTATCTTCTTTTTTATGTTTTATTGGTAGAATAAAATAATAACGTGCTGAGATTTCATGCAGAAGAAGAGCGCATCGCTTCTGGCTCAGAAACGTTGTCTGCTATGGCCGAGGCGGAGCCGTTTATACTGAGAGAGTTTGGCCAATGGGCGGAGCTTGTTGCCCGCTAGAACCAGCGGATTTCGCGATAACACAAAATGGCGTTACTTCTTTGTTTTGTTTATTACTGAGAAATCGCATAGAGTTCCTATGAGTCAGAGCCACAAAATGGCGGACGGATGAAGTCATCCTCCGGTTGTCAGACTACGGTACGCTGCTGTGGTCTCAGCATATACATATAAACGGCTCTGGGCTGAGGTCGAGGGAAGCGTCCGTCGTGGCCGCCTGCGATATTACGTGCCGCCATCTGTCGGCTGCTGCGCCAATCTGACGACTTTAATTAGCAGACGGCTCCCGCGCGTAGGTAGAGATTTCAAGTTTTTCATTTGTAACTTTTTACTCAGCTAAGTTTGTTCAGTGAATTTTTTATATCCTTACTGCACGTTTTTTCGGCCACCTCTGTGTAAAACCTTAGCTCGATACGTTTAGAAACCGATTTATGCGGTCCCATCAAACAGCAATCAATCCGTTTGGCTCAACCACTGATCTCTATTATAGGGGCTGGATGGCGCATTCAGCAAACAGGTATGAAGTCACCGGAAGTAAGCGGCTTGTCCCGGAAGTGAGCGCTTGGCAGGCTTTGTAACCCTTCCAAGTGCTGGTTCGAGAAGCGTCGAGGGCGCTGGATTTTCTCTTGTCACGTCAAGAGAGCCTGCTTGTTGCGTAGCAAGAGCGTATGCGGACCCGAGAAGTGTAATGGGAAGCCATTCAATGTAAACATTTTGAGATTCTAGTTGATCAAGTGTGCATATGTCCCAAGTTCAAACGCCTAATTTTCGGGATTTAATTCGGAGAATAATGATTAAAACCCACTCAAAGACACCGGAGAGTATACGGACCAAAACATCGACTGAATGCACTAGGAAGCCCAGCAGACGCCCAACTTCCGGGACAAGCATCGAACTTCCGGTGGCTTCACTTGCGCCCTGCTCGGAGAGCGGCTATGCGCCATCCAGCCCCCTATAATAGAGATCAGTGGGCTCAACCTGTGCATATAGATGTTTTGAGTCCCTTCTAAAGATGAACAAACATTAGGCCTACTTAACGAGATGCCAGGCGTTTGAAACTGGCGATGACAAACCCGCACAAAGCCCGCCTCTGTGACAAAAAACACTGTGGCGTTTTGGAATGAATTTAATAACATCCCGTGTAGTTATGAAATGAAGTGCCAAGAATGAAAAAGAAAAAAGAAACGCAAAGGAAAGGTCAGTCAGGGCTGTGTTGTGTGTTGTTCACAGAAAATTAAATGCGCGGGGCAAAATAGTAGCGAAATATTAAACATAGATGACGATAATCTCATCATCCGCGCTTTTGCACTGTCAGCCTTGGCCCCTTGTACGAGTGATTACTTTAGCGCTCCACTACGCTTCCCAGGTGCCGCAACTCTTTGTTGAAATTTATTGATTTAGTGGTTTTCGATGACACTCACGAACTTTCTACTTAAAACCGAATGTTTATTTCTTTCTAATTAAAACGGTAATTAACAAATTCCAGTTATTTAACCGACTTATCGTGACAATTAGTCCCCTATATTATGTTCCCCTGGCCGTATAACTCAACTGCACATACCACATTATAGTGTAGCTTTCACGGCTTTCCTAAAAACATTCTGTAAAGCCTAAAAATACACCCTGCGTATCAGCTCGGCATTCCTCACTTTATTATTAAGAAGAATAAAGAAAAGTAGAATGACACGGTCCCTTGAAACAGCCATGTTTATAACGTTGTTATTTTAATATGGTATTTTGGCGCAAGTTCTTATAAAGACCTCAGTTGCGGTGCGTGGCCTGTGTAGTTAATTTTTCTGGTCCATTTGTTAGCTCTTGCCGTGTCTAAACTCAAACTATAAACAAACACTTTTCTCGCAGTTTTAATGCATCGTCCGTCTGCTCCCAGCAAAAAGAAGAAAGAGAAGAGGATTGAATGTGACTTGTTTGCCCTAATCGCTTCAAAGTCCGGTTATTAGAAATGATATTTATACGATTAACACTTCCTTACTGGGGTTGTTGTGGCCATTCAAGGTAGAGCTTAAATGAAAATTCCAGATAGTGGGTATGTAAGTTATCCACTGAATGTTCGCAATACATGTTACGTGGAGATAAGTTTTTTTATCAGCAGCGCCATGCATCACGTAACACTGTCTTCTTTAACAACGTTACCTTGTACAAGTGTGGTTCTTAGCGTCATTACACTCTAAAAAAAAAAGGTGTAGCTTTTACACTCCTTGTCACATATTTGACACCCCAAAACTTCAGTTCGACGTACTGCGCACTGAGGTTGAACCGAAGGTACCAACTTTCACGAGCGGCTTGATAGTCGAGTTGTACAACTTATTAAAATATCTAATAGAAGGAGAAGAAGAAGAAGAAGGGTTTTTATTTCGCAAATTTCATATGTACAAATGCTGTGAATGGCATCTGGATCCATAGCCACAAGGCTAGTTTTGAATCCATACAAAAAATGTGCATTCTTTTTCAATCCAAGTCAGGAACGATGCGAGAAATATGCTAAAAAAATGCGAAGAGTGCTAAAATATGAAATAAAAGCAAAGATGCGAAACAAAACAAATGTATAAAACTTCGGACCTATACAGGGAGTCAATGTACGTATGACTCACTGCAAAAAAAAAAGTAATCGGGGTTTTCTTGGCCCTACTGCAAAACCTCAGTGATTTTCTTTTATATTCTTTGATAAGTACTTTAGCTGTTTAATATGTTATATGATATCCCACCGTCATCAAGCCTCTCGTAAAGGTTGGTGCCGTCAGTTCGACGTTATTTCGCTGTACGTCCAACTGAAGTTTTGGAGTGTCAAATATGTGACAAGGGGTGCAAAAACTACACCTTCTTTTTCAGAGTGTATACAGTCGCTGATAACTTTAGAAACGAGGGGCGTGCCAAGTTCCGGGTATCTTCCTAACTATCGCTCCTCGACCAATCAGATTGCAGCGTTCGTCTAGAAGGAGACTAAAGGACCAATCACGAAGCAAGAAGCGTGTAAGTAATAAGCCGCGTCCTGTGTCATTATATGTATATATCTCCCCCTAAATAAGCTAACCTACCGGAATAAACTCCAATTTTATTTCCGGCCCTGCATTCACCGACTACTGTAACATTTTGTGATTCCGCAAAGAGGGTCCAGCAACGTATTTCTGTCGCCATTTAAAGCTTCTACAAACTGGTTTCCGAATTCTTGCGTCATTCTCACCTGGGCGGTACACGTTGAGATAATTCGGGTTGGGAGCTCTGGCGACACTTGGAAAGCCGAGAGCCGCGAGGTTCACCGCCGCTGAAGGTGACATTAATCGCTCTTGTCTCGAGATTGTATATTATGTGACTTCCATAAAGCTGTCGAGGGTGTCAATGCGAAGTTGCAGATAGTGAGCCGGCGCTCGTACTCATAGAGCAACAAAGAACTGCTGTGGCGAGCAGTTGGCGCCTCGTATTTTCATGTGGCGTTTTGAAACATTTTTGCTCGCCAACAATCTTAAAAAAATAAAACATGAAAAAAAAAAACGCATGGTGTAGCGATGACGCCGGAAACCGAATCGCGAAGGAAGAAGCCTGGACATAATGATCCACGCCTAGCGTTTCTGAAGCGTAAGGAACACAGAACGTGACTTATGATGTTCATGCTTCTTGCCTCGGGATTGGTTCCTCGACGTTGTCAACGGCTAATCCTGCAATCCCATTGATTCCGAGCGATCATTAGATGCCCGGACCTTGCCACGCCCTACATTTCTTAAGCTGTCACGAACTATACAAAGTGTACTGATGCAAAGCATACGGGAAGAACAAAGGAGGCCAGTACCTTAAATTCGGTGTAATTTTCAGTTCTTTAAAAATAATTCATAAATGCTGTTTCTTTTTTTTTGCATTCGTTAGATTAAAAAAGCATTTTGCACGTTATTACGAATCATTATCGATGTTTTACAGCGTTCAATTACGTTTGACTCGATTGAAAGGAAGCTCCGGCGGTTTTCTGAACTATCCAATCTAAAGAGATTGTCAAAGTACCTATAGGCTTTACTTTACCCGGCCGGCATGCTATTTATTATTACCGAATTTTAGATAGTTATTGAGAAAAGAGCCATTTTTATCGACCTGGTATAAGAGAGCTTCACCGGCATTAATTTCACACCTCAGACTTCTTCTGACACGTACGAACCAAGTCGTACTGCCCCAATTGCAACATCTGTCGTCACGTTTTCGAAGTTACCAACAGAACCTTCCACTTCGAAAATAAAGAAACAAAAGAAACGGTGAAGACCAGATTCAAAACAAATTAAAGAAGACACTTAAGACTGCTAACGCGTAGGAATGCGAAAGCACTCGTACACGCAGCGCATTCCTACAAGCAGCGCGCCACGTCTTCCTTTTCTCACACGGCGCTCCGGCGGTGACATCACGCTCCCCCACTGCGCAGGCGCGGCGAACCCCGCCGGCTCCACGGCTTCCATGACGATGCATCTGTGTTGCTGTGATTTTCTTTGTGTTTTATTTCTGAAGCGCGTCCGCTTTGACCTCCAGCGCCCCGCCGGCTTCCGCGACGAAGCATCTGCGTTCCTGTGCTCTTGGCTAATGGGAATTTAACTGCCGTTTCGCTGCTACAGACAGTTACAGAAAACGCCGGCTTCGCTCCATGCAGTTAATACTTTCGCATTCAAATTCCATGCGGAGCGCAAGTTCGTCTGCTTCTTTTGCAGGAGTTGCGGTGGCGTCTGAAAGACGCCGAGCTCTGATTGGTTCTGGATGAAGGATGTGGGTAGACTTCAAGAATTGTTTTGAGGTCTATCCACTATCTTTCAATCAGAACCAATCAGAGCTCGGCGTCTTTCTGACGCCACCGCAACTCCTGCAAAAGAAGCAGACGACTTGCTCCCTCATTCTTTTGAGAAAAAAGTTACCTCACCCTATAACGTGGGTGACTAATACGGCGAGGAAGTGTTCTAAAATGCGCCTCCGGCGCGTCGAAACGTAAAGAGTAGCACGCCAAGTAAAGGGCAACTCAGAGAACGTGTAGATAACGCGCGATGACGATGCAGTGAATCTCGCGCCACCATTGGTTGAAGTCGGAAGAAAACAAACGCTCGTTAGAGCGTTTGGGGGTAAACAAACGCACCAGGTGCGCGACAGGCAGACGAACTTCCACGCCATGTACAGCCGTGTCTACTGGAGCGTTGAACCAATTTTATCCTGGCCTTCGAAGAAATTGTACTAATAAATGAGTCGAAAATTTACTACATGACCGAAGCGGAACGGTCTTGTGCTTGCCTGAAATACGCTGGGAGACATCGAAAATCGTAGACTCAGAACTGAAAACACACTTTTGACAACGAACGTTCGTTTCCGAAGAAACCTGGATAAAGTAGCGCAGAAAAAATTGCCTTCTCTTTGAAAATTTCTTTACTCGATTACTACCGAGAATACTGGTCAATTATTTACTTTCTTATATTCTTGGCTAAGAAAACAAAAACACAATACAAATTTTCAACATGGATACGCTCTTAACATTTTTAAAGCTTTAGTTTTTTTTAGTGTACATTGAGTTGTTGGAGCAAAATATGACTTAACTATAGTCGCTGCCAGGTTAAGAATTCAAGGAAGCTCCTCCCACCGCTTTCTACCTTAGCAGAGTGAACACCAGAGAGGACGGGACCTGCTTTCTAGCATTCGCTCTGCTAAAGTAAAAGGGGTGGGAGGAGTTTCCTCTGAACCCTTTTAACTTGTCACTGACCATATATTCCAAAATACTTTTTTTTGAACGAGCAAGGTTTACTTCAAATAAAGCGATGGTCAAGGTATAGATTATCACATTGAATATATTATATATATATAGGTCAAACAACAACACAGCGTTAGCGTTTGTGTGTTCTTAAATGTTTCTGCAACCTTAAAACCCCTGTGTTCACGCCTTATATTGTTAACAATAACGATATATTTACCATGTATCAGACGTTTAGCGGTGGCCTTAGATATATCGCGAGTGAACTCGTTCATTCTCCATGCTGAGCCGCAGCCGCATTTGCGATTTCGACTGAGCAGGATGTCAAAAGAAAACCATGCTAACAATATGCTAACCACATGACCATAAGCAGTGTGTAACCATTCTCACAGCTCAGCAGAGGCACACTAACGTTCAAAATTGCAGTACCGTGTTTACTCGAGTAATAGCCGCACTGTTTATGAAGAAAGCCTGAGGGTACTCTTTTCCGCGGAACACGCAGATGGCCAATCACCGCGTTCGACAGTATGATTCCAGCTGTTTACAGGACAGAGATAACGTCTTCGTGCCAAGATACAATCTTTGAAGATTGAATTTGTATGGAGAATCGTATTCTCGATCTGGTTATCTGCTATGTTATTTATGCGCTACGCAATGATTGGTTGTATATCTGTTTTGCGGGAAAGTAGACGCAAGGGCCTTGTTCATAAATAGTGCTGCTATTACTGGAGTAAATACGGTATATACAATTCCAAAATAGCAAACGGAAAAAAATAGGTTACAAAACGCACACCATATGGATCCTGTTTCGTTTGCGTGAATGAGTGGCATTTTTTGTGATAGCCTTATTCTCCAGCTTGACGTATATGTGCTCCCACAGGTTGTCATAGTGGTGCTGTACACTGTGGGAGTTCACGAGTAACAAAAACAAAGGGTGGAGCATGTTATGAAATGGGGCGCACAACTGGACGTGAGAAGTATTAGACGCATGGGGTGGCTTCACGCTGTGGCTGTCTTGTATCTCGTGATTCGAAAACAACTGGAACAAAGTTTAAGGCGCCACAGCGCCACCGCAGTGCCGTGACCTCAGAGAGTTAGGTTTGTGTCACTGACAGCTAAAGACACGCAAGCCGGGTTTTATGATGTTCACTCTGCTTTCTACGTGATGATTGGTTCTTTGGTGTTCTTATCGGCCAATGTCGCAATTTGATTGGTTGCGGAGCGGTAATGAGATGATCGGGGCTAACCAAGCGTTTCCCAAGCTGTCAGCAAAAAAAAAAAAAACATCATTAAGACATTAAATTTGGCAGAGTATAGATGCACACAATTTTCAAGTAATGGTACATTTTTCGCTATGAGGCTCCATGCCTGCAGCATGCAAGGAAAATAGAAAAAAAAGCTTGATTTTTATGGATGAATTATATCGCAAATTACGCAATTGTTTTAGCAAGAGATCAATGGAAGGTAAACTTACTAACATCATTGTCCAGTCGTAGATCAGAAAGAGTCATGGTGGTTTTGAGCGTTTCTCTTAGCCCGAAGTTAAGCGCGAGAAGGTTAGATAAAGTGTAAAGCTGCGTTGGTGAATATAATCGACGATATCGAGAAAAATCAAAACATAGCTGGGCATGGCGTAGTTCCCGTTTAAAATCAGTTTATTACTCTCGTTGTTTTGCGATTTTATTATTTTGATAATTACAGTTATTATTTTTACAAAAAAGAACAAAAAACTTTATTTTCTTTTAGGTGTGGGCTTTTTACTCTAAGCATATATGGGCACCGCTTGAGAGATATGTTGCCGATGCTAACGAATATAAAATGACTGAAACGCTGTTGTATTTGCGTTACTGATAAGAATCAGATGCGTCGAGACTCGCGAAGAACTTGACGCACCACGACATTGTACCATGAAGGCCGATAAACCTTTCGTTAAATAGCAGCAATCTGGCCAAGAATCCGAGCAGAAGTGTTTTTTCTTTGTTTAATAAATCTATTTCCTCTCCCAGCTCTCATTTGTGGTTAGATTCTTAGCTAATAAATCACGCCTGTGTCAATAAACAAAAAGGAATTGGTGGATTCTTAGGAAATGCGTTAGCGTGGGCCTTGGGAAACGCCATACAGGTCCTCCATTTAGAAACGCTAACGCTGACTCCTTCACTTTTCTGTTTTGGCTTCCTCTTTTGACTTTCTCTTACGCTTCCTCTTTTTTTTCTTGTTTTACTGAATTTTTTTGGTTTTGCTACGGGGTCAGTGTTAGCGTGTCCCAAAGGGGGACGTGTCTGGCGTTTCCCAGGGTTCGTGCTAACGCATTTCCTAAGAATCCACCAATGGATCTTCCTTTTATTTGTTTGCCACCTATCCACCAACTCATGTTTGGATGGATGGATGGATGGATGAATCCGGCTGAGCCCTTTGGATCGGGCGGTAGCTTACGCCACCTAGCCATTTTGTGTTACCGTTTAAGCTTAGAATATTTAAATGTGAAAACTATATATTCACTCCGCACTGAAAAGAAAGTGAGGCTATAAAATCCCCTTGCCATTAGTTAATAAGAAAATACCTAGTTTTCTCTCACTTTCTGCCACCATTCACTTAATCTTTGCTTGGTAATCTCTACTGTCTTGAAATCCACTTTTCCTTCGCTGTCTCTAAAACCCAATGACTTTATTAAATCTATGTTGTCTTCGGTAGGCATAGGGTGAAGCCCTTTACAGTAGAGTATCAGGTGCTCAGCCGTCTCGTCCTCCTCTCCACAAGCAACGCACACTGTATCCATTTCCTGGTACTTCGCTCTGTATGTTCTGGTTCGCAAAACACCTGTCCTTGCCTCAAACAACAATGAGCTTTCCCTAGAATTGTCATAAATGCTTTCTCTGACAATAACTGTTTTGTTTAATCTATAGCTTTCCAGAGCCGTCTTTGTCTGCATTCCCTCTAGCCACCGATCTCTTTCTGTGGCCTTAACTTTTTTCTTAACTGATACCTGCTCTTCCGTAACTCCACTATAGCCTAAAAGCTTTCCTCTTAATTTCCTAGTGCGCTGTCTCCACTTTGTGTCTATACTCCTCATGTATAAATAGCTGAAAACCTTTCCTGCCCATTGCTCCCCATCCCATTTTACTCAACCGATCCTCAAATTCTATCTTGCTCACAGCTTCCCTGCCCTCAAATGACGCCCATCCCATGTCTCCTTGTACTCCCTGGTTTGGCGTTTTGCAATGTGCCCCCAAAGCCAGCCTACCTACTCTGCGCTGTTTTATTTCTAGTCTTGCATGCACTTCGGATTTCATGCAGAGCACTGCGTTTCCAAAAGTCAAGCCAGGCACCATGACCCCTTTCCAAATCTCTCTCACCACCTCATACCTGTTGTAATTCCAAAGTGCTCTATTTTTTATTACAGCTGCATTTCTGTTGCCCTTACCTATTATATACTTTTCAGTGCTCACTGAGGTATTCTGCACCATCACATGCTTACAAACAAACCGGAGCGCCCCTAGCGGACGCCACCGACGCCAAGCATGCGCGATGGGGGTGTGGGCAAGAAGCTCGCCGTCGCCCATAAACAAACCATTGGAATGGGATGTTGTCGGCATCGGTGTGAGTCCCCGCGCTCTTTTTCGCGTTGGAATTGTTGATTCTACGTCTTCCTGACAATGTCTGACTACTTGAGCGGCCTCAGCGAAATTAACGAGGCTCGTTACACCGCAAAACATGGCGTGAATAATGTAACATGCGGCGATTCATTCCGCGTGGACGCCGCAGAATGGACGCTAAAGCCTGATTCACACGGTGAGGTTCTGCTCGCTATTTTCAGTCATGACGTCGCTCGGGCTGCAAAAGCCTGAACCGTAGCTGAGATGTCGACGTCGATACTGAAAATTGCAAGCAGAATCGGACCGAGTGAATCAGGCATAACAAGTCGGTAATGGGTTTACTACCGGTTGATCGAATGCCATTTCGTCGAAGCATGTTTTAGAGAACGGGCACGTTTTATCGAAGCACGGTTTAGAGAAAGCAGAACCTCAGTTTAGAGAAATCTCGTTTATCGAAAAGGGGACGCTATTTAAAAAAGGCTTTTATACTTCGCGCGTGTATCACTGGTGCGCGTGTTAACCCAAGCCCCTGCTGCGCTCCTGCCGCTTCGCGGCGGCAGTCTGCGGCGACTTATTACAAAAATGTGAATTCACCTGACTTATCCGTACACGCCGCTTCGCGGCGGACGAATTCACTAAAGCGAGGCTCATCGCCATTTCCTCTAAACTTGGTTTCTCTATAAAGGAATTTGATGAACTGGGGTCGGTAAAACGGCTTTCGCTAAAACGAGCTTCGATCTCTAAACCGCATGCCGTCCGGTCGGTGATGGCCACTGGTAACAATTATCAACATCTCCTCATATCTACTGCTTACACCGAGCCTACTTACCCGAAGCAACCTTCAAACTTAAACATATTTTGAGGTCTGCACTTGTTATCGCAATTACCGGGTCAACGTTTGGTCTACGGGCCGCTGTCGTTTGAACGAGCAGACGACAAGCAGAAACGTTTGAGAAAGCAGACGACAGCTCGAACGATGAGGCGGCCGTTTGAACGTGATGACGCACTGAACGTAGTCCGCAGGTGGTCCGTGCAACTTGACGGTTTTCCCGCGTTCATGTTGGAACAATACAAATAAATCTGACGACCCCAAGTATCCGTGAATTCAATCCAAAGTGCTTTCCGCCCAAGCAATCGTGGTCCGACGGCGTCTGTTTTTCCTTTTAACGTTCACGTTCTCGGACGAACCGAGCACATGAAAACTGACCTTCAAACCTTTCCCGACTCTTTTGGTAAAGCCCCAGTTGCGGCGTTTTGACGAGAAGACAGGTTTTTGTCCGGTTTCTTCCGAACTAACACAGGAATGCACGTGCCCCATGGCGGCTTCCGCCCACAGCCCCAGACCGGAAGTGCGCCCGACGCGCCACCACCGCGCCGTGACGTAACAGAGATGAGTTCGTGTATACTTAGATCAGCGCTAGTACTTGGTTCACACACCATTTTGTAGCGCAAACCAAGCCATGCGCGCTCCGCACACCTCCAAGTTCAGACTCTTCCCAGCATCCTCACGCGCATTAACTTCCGCCCCGTGACGTCGCCTCCCTCTCGCCTTTGTCCTTCACTACTCTCCTCCTCTCTACTTGTCCCTACGTGGCGTGCTTCCCTTTCCACTGTTTCTCCATGGACGGACGCCGTACCCGTTTCCCCGTCATGTAGGTACTAATGCTAGTGCATTCAAAGCCTGGTTATACGAGTGCAACGCCACATTCCTTCGCAACTTCTTCACTGCAGCGCTGCACCGACCATGCGATGACCTACAACTCGTGACGTCACAAAAGAAGCGTGAGGCCTTGTCTTAAAGGACGGTGTTTGTGGGTACCCCGGTCCCGTGCTGACCACCCTTTCCGTTTGAAGTCACGATTTCTTTCCCGCCCTGTCCCAACTCAGAACCGACGTGCTGCGGCTATAATCAGCGTGGACGACGAGCCTCGTTTTACTGCCGGTTTGATATGTAACACAACTAAACATCAGCGACATTAAACGCCAGTGTCGTAAAAAGTCGAACACGGCAAAACAGATCTAAGCACACAAAAAGAAAGAAAAAAATAGGAAAACGAAAGAAGAAAAAGAAAAAACGACCGGATTTACGTCCGAGTTTGACAGCTAGCGCCAGCGGTAGAGGGACTGCAGCCGTCGGACGCGCGCTCGGAGAGTCGGGCCGCTACAGGTTCAAGGAACGACACGGTTTTTCGGTCACAGGAGATAAAAATATTCGGCAGGTGGCACATGCAAGGATGTCAGCTAGGAAGCCGCGCAGTATGCGAGCGACAAGTCGCCGGCTGCTGTCACGTGCTTGTCCCGGCAATCTTTCGTTGGCGTCCTCGACAGACGCTCCGACTCAGCCACGAACACGTCTACGACGACGGTGCTGTCGGTGTCGTCGGCGGCCACCGGGCACCGCGTCCTCCTTCTCCTGGCTGCCATCTCTGCGACGAAGTGCGACAGACGCCGTGACCACGGGTCTCGCTGTGAAGGGCGACCGGGCACGGTCGGCCTCTGCTGCTCGCTCCTTGTCAGCGAGATTCAACAGACTGTTCATGGGTGGCAAGCGTCAGGCGCACTGAATCCGTTTACGCAAAAGAACTCGTCCTTTCTTTATGTTTGGAACAGACTGATGTTGGACGTCTGGGGAGTTGACGTCGCTGTGAAATTGTCGCGGCATTTCGTGTCATCAGCTTCCGTTTATTTACTTTATGTTGTTTGTTTGTTATCTGTTTGTCAAACAATAGAGTTACAGCTATATCGCTTGAATGTTTGTCTATACTTAGCTTTTAAGGTATGTCCGGAATACGAAGTATATGAGATGAGATGCACCGTGTCTAAAAAATATGCTTATAATTAAAACAACGGTATCCTTTATCCGAAGACAAAAAAGAACGAAAGAAAAGCTTCAAGATGGCATTAGATAGCGCATGTTGCGTTCTAATTGTTCCAGTAACAAATACCACATATACTGTGAAATTATAAAAATATCTCCAAGAATGATTGATTATGTGAGCTAGCTCAATGCTCTGCGATTAGAGAAACTTAACTGGCACCGCCATTCACACTAACACATTTTACACCCTTAGAAGTGTAAATAAGTTTGTCCGAGGGCTCCTAGGTAACACCCCTTAGGACGTTGCATTCTAAGATATGCCTGCGCGTCTACTTACGCACAAAACACTCAACGAGCCATTCTCTGCGATCTACGAAATCGGCTGAGCGAATGATTAGGCGGAACATCCGTTTTGACCTAAAGATGAAGTCTGCGCTGTGTCAATATGCAATGCAAAGCGTCATGCTTGCATTGCGTAATGCCACAGCGTTGACTTAATTTTGAGGTCTAAACGGAGGTTCCGCTTGATCATTCGATGAGCTGATTTCGTCGATCGCAAAGATTGGCCTTGTTGAGTGTTTTGTGCGTTAGTAGACGCGCAGGCATTTCTTAGAGTGTGGTGAACAAAGTATAAATGAAAGGGTGTCGACCTTAGCAGCCTCCTAGGGAAATTTATTTTTAAGCAACAAGTTCGCAAGCAACACGCACCACATGCAGTTTTCCTATGCACAGAGGAGGAAAATAGGCACACAATGGATAACGTATGACAAAAGAATCACGACTCTGTTGACCGCCTCTCCGCCTTATAGCTCGACAGTTTAAAGACTGATTTGCAGATGACCGACTCCGCCATTACGAAGGTGACAGGTATGTTGCTTTGTTCGCGGCAATATTTCACGTGAAACAAATTATATCTCAGTTCAAGGAGTGTGTACACAAATAAAAAAGAATTGGTTCAGGCAGTAATCATTCGACCTAGTCGCTAAATCAACTTCCGCAAAAGCTATCTGAGGCGGGTATAAGGTCGGTTACACTTTTTAAAAAGGGTGTTCACCTCACGTCATTGTAGCACCTTTTCCGCACACTTTCTATGCACCTTTCAAATACGAGTGTTGTTCCATACGTCAGAACTTTATTTTACAATTCAAAATAATGTAGCTATCAAACTATGGGCGCCGAAAGGGCGTTGCCATGAGTGTAAGTCTCTGGGACATCCCTTTTACACCCTTAAGGGTGTACATTCTTCTAGTGTAGCTGTTTCCAGCCTCATTCCCAGTCCTGTCCGCGCTCACTCCATTTACTGCCTTGAGTCGTGTTTCAATGCGCTCGTTGTAGATGCTTCCGACGTGCACACAATCAGTGTTTACAACGTTCGGAAAGGATATAGGGTTCGCTAGCGCGAGCACGTACCGCTGTTACAGACCAAAAAAGCGCTCAGACCGAACCCCTGAATACCGCTGGCGGCAGCTACCAGAACCGTCTTTATTGGAACGATGTGCAATCGCGTATTTATACCGTTAAAATTAAGGTTTCTTCAATCACTGGCAGGATGAAAACGGCAGGGAGGTCTTTCAGTTGCCCTTCCACCTGCGCGAGCTTATCACCTTAGAACCTTAGATATATAACGCTTTGACGTTTCATGTGCTCATGAGCTTCGAGCGTGCTCAGACGAAGCACGGAGGAAGGCAACGATCGAGGGCGTGCAGGTGGCAGGGTTCCGAGAGAGACGCCCTGCAGTAACTCGTTCTCATCCAGTGACTACAGCCGATTTCATCCTCATCGCGTCAGGGCTTGTGGCGCTTGCACTCTGGACGGTCATGTTTTACGGGATGTGTTACTGACCCCGCGCGGAAGGCGAGCAACTAAGAGAATGACACGACCTGCGTTACGAAGGATGTTCAGCAAAACATGGCCTTCTCCGTTCTTACCGGTTCTCGCCGGTTCCAAACGAGGCAAAATGATTATCAACTCTTGCTCTGCTTTGAGTGCATCGCGCCGGTTTCTGTCGTTATGCGTTACTGCAGTGAAACTGAGAGCATCGAGCCTTTGAAATGTGAAGCTGTCCAGCAGGGGTCTTGGACTAATATGGGGCATTTAGCGACATCTTTCGGTGCACTGTAGCTCATGAATCTGACCGGTGATGCTGTAAAAGTAAATGTTTGGGGAAGTGAATGACAGTTCAGATGGAAAGATTGTTACAATGGAAAGCAACGCGACGCACTGTATTACGTGTATACGCATCTAAACGGAGGTATACTGCGGGACCCTTCTTTTCAGGTTGCTTTCATTGTGACCATTCTCCGACTCCTATTTTTAACGTTTACGAGGAAGCGATAATAACGGGCAAAGCTCCCGTTCCTCTCCTTTGACTTTTCCAATAAATTTGGAACAGAATATGCGTTATCACTGTTCATATTTACTTTATGGAAAGAAACACATTTGTTTCTTTCCATAAAGTAAATATGAACAGTGATAACGCATATTCTGTACCAAGTTTATTGGAAAAGCATACACACACACACACATAGGAAAAGCGCATACACACACACACATAGGAAAAGCGCATACACACACAGATAGGCACGCACACGCACACACGCACGCGCTCACGCGCGCGGGCGCACAGACAGACAAATACGTGCGCGCGCACACGCACGTAAGAGGTTGTTTCGAGTAGTAAGTTGTTGTCTCATACCATTGGTATTACGGTCAATCTTATATGCCTATTCAAGATTGCTTCACGTACATTCAAAGTGAAACTGACATGTTTATCGCATCAACTGTTAACCGAGGGAGACCTTCTATGTTGATAGGTTTGTGCTGCTGAAGCAGCGCTGCGATTTTCCCAGGGTTGCTGCTGCCTTCTTTAACATCAAATTAATTTCCAGTTCTCACTAGACAGCTTTATCAAATGTTTATCAGATCTCATTGGATGGAGTACCGAAGCAGCGCCAAGTCAAGCTCAGGCCCGCTTCGTGGTGCCTCCGCTTCCTATTATTTTACGGCACGTCGTAACTTGCAGCGCCGGTCAATAGCGTCGACGCTTTACCGAGGAAACATTCATCGCATTCTCGCTTTCCGCTGTTAAGGGAATATACACTCGAAGCTTTCTATGTTTCCTCGAAGTCAAAACACGAAGCTGGCTGAATACTGCCACGGACAAGCGCGTATATACAGTAAACTCGGTTTCAGCTTACACGATGGACCGCAGCGGGGGCTACGAGCCATCCTAGCCAATGCAACGCCGCGAATGTAAAACGTGACTAGTCGTCCTCGCGTCGCTCCGCCCCTCGAGAAGATCACGTGAGAGTCACAGGGCCTTAGATTGGCTGAGATGGCTGGTAGCCTTCCCCGCGGTTCATATAAGGCGAAACGGAGTTACGCCGCGTTCCCCCCTTGTCGCCGCTTCTTTCGAACTCCCTAGAATCGCCTCCCCCTCTCCCACCCCCACCAAAACATCGAAACTACCAACCCAGCGTTCGGTCTCCGGCCTGTCTGATTTACGTTAATGATACTGCGCCGACTAGGGAAGCCGTCCAGTTGTGCCTACTCCGTGTCACCTCACGATCGGCCGAAGTGGATGCCACGAGCCATCGTATGCCCAATCCGTAGCCAATCTAATGCCGTGGGACTGTCACGTGACCTCCGAGAAAGCTGCAAAGACGCACGGGGCGCATAGTCGTGTGTTGCGTTCGCAGCGCTGAATTGACTTGCGGATGGCTCGCGGCGTTCCGCTGCGATCCAACGTAACGCTGAATATAGCACTCGCCGCATGCAGGCAGCGGTGGCGGCGCGAGTTGGCTTGATATATGGACAGCTCGCCGCCAAAAACTACTCCCAACTTCTTCGTTTCTGCCGCTTCTAATCGAAAGCCACGCCCGCGTTCTCCGTTTTAGATTTACAGCGACTTCGGAAGCGGGTTAACGACGCCGGAGACCACGTGGTCTGCACTCCGTTTTTTCACCTTTGGATGGACCGCAAACGGTGCTACGAGCAATCCTAAACTTCGTTTGGGACCATTGAAACAGCGGCACTTCGCCTTCCCTGTGCACGATTGGTTGAGCGATGAGAGAAGACGTAGAGAAACATGGTGAGCACCACCATGATGGTGCGCTTTTCACGTTGTTTGATTTGGTCCCAGGAGCTCGTAGCGTCCACTGCGTCCGGACTCGAGGTGAAACGAAGTGTAGCCAGTCCGACACCATGCGAGTTTCACGCCACCAAGAAGGACATGTGTGACGAACAGGGACACGTGACCTACAGGGGTAGTCACAGGATGAGTTCGTAGCGCATGGATTGGCTGGGATGGCTGGTAGCCTTCTTCGTGGTCCATCGTACGCGAACGGGGTGTTTGGCGGGTGGTTTTTTTGTCGGCTGGCGATGCCTCGGTGGCGGACGCTTCTTTTGGAGCGACGCGGTAGCCGCGTGCGAGATCCGTGGGCGGCGCATGACGCGATAAATTCAGCTCCGGGATCGGACACGCAAGAGCTGCTTTCGCTGGTGGCCGAGCAACTACCGCGGGAGAGAATGTGCGACGAGCTCCCTGTTGGTCTTTGGTGGTTCGGTGCATGTTGAGTGGAACAGCGGCGTGTCGTTGCCTATCTCTCGTTAGCTGTCAGGGGGAAGGCAGCCTGGAGGGACGCGGAGATCGTCTTTTCGCTAAGTGCTTAACCGTGGCGATCTATTTGGCAGGTCCGTGTTACTGTGATACGGGCTCTTTGAACGAGATAGGGGCTACAAACCTGCTCATTTGCCTTCTGTTTCGAATGATTTTTTTTTTCTTTTTATTGGTGATTTTTATTGACGTAAGCAGATTGGTATGTGAATAATCTTGAGGCTTGCTTTGCCGAGGTTGCTGCCGTATGGTGTGATTACTGCTGTGTTCATGGAGCAAAGCCACCATCATTTGCGTTGCAAAATTTTTTTTGTGGGTTTTGTTTTGGAAAGGTTTTATTGTAGTTATTTCCCAACAAAATAAAACTGCAGAAATGCATGTGGTTGGGCTAGTTGGTACATTTGGTGATGTTTTTCTGCCAACATAAAACTGTTTGGATGAAGTATCCCAAATAATCAATCCTATACAATTAGGGTTTGCTTCATAAGACAACTAATTGAAATTCATAGATTTTCAATCATAAAGCAGCATATCTCTCTCTCTATATCTATATATATGTATATATATATATATACATATATATATATATATATATATATACACTGAGTGAAATGGAAAACGTCGCGTCATACGTAATTCAGCATATATATATATATATATATATATATATATATATATATATATATATATATAAGTCAAAGATGCGTACTGTCGGAGTTACTGATTCGAAGTTTATTACAACGTTTCGAGCGGGGACCGCTCTTCATCCCGCTCGAAACGTTGTAATAAACTTTAGAATCAGTAACTCCGACAGTAACATCTTTGACTTATTAACTTTCCCGGTCCATTGTTCTTTTATTTACCTTACTTCACCTATATATATATATATATATATATATATATATATATATATATATATATATATATATATATATATATATATATATGCTGATTTACGTATAACGCGACGTTTTCCATTTTACTCAGTGTTCAAATTGTCATATGTGGCTACAAGTATGTGCTTTTAATCTCAAAAGTTGGTCAGAAAATTATCTCGTGACGCTTTTTTTTTTCATAGTTTTGATACTTCGCCTTGCACAGTTTG
Source organism: Ixodes ricinus (assembly GCA_037355805.1). NCBI lineage: Eukaryota > Metazoa > Arthropoda > Arachnida > Ixodida > Ixodidae > Ixodes > Ixodes ricinus. Next base: position 94,243 of record JAZHYW010015194.1, read on the forward strand.
AATTCAGCGCCCCTCTATGATTAGGCCTAGTTCAGCTGGTACGGTCACTCAGTTTGAAGCTAGTAGTGGCGTGCGCGACCATAAGCGCCACTGTGATCTGCATTCACGATTGGCCAAGTCATAGCTTCCTCTATATGGGACCTAAGTATCACCCTTGCATCTGCTGTTGAGTCCAATCAGAATCGTTCCGCCCTTTTCATTCTTTCAAACTATCATCGCACAGTCAGCGTCACCTCTATGAAAGCACCTCTATCCTTACCAAACCCTCTTTTCGTAGAAAATTATGTCGTTTATCTTTTTCAAAAGATTTATCATTCTAATCGCAGACTTCATGAAATATTATTCATAGAACCATCTCACATATCATGACCAACAAATCAGTTAAAGATAGGCATCCCCCGTGACCTCCTCATTTAATGACTCTTTTCCCCCCAAACCTCAATAAACTGGAATCGCCTTCCCGCGCCCATGGTCTCAATAACTGCTGCTGCTTCTTTTAAAATAGCGTTTACAAATTTTCTTGATGTTCCTTAGCCAATGTTCCTATTTTTGCCTTGTTTTGCTGTTATACTCATACAGGTATTGTCTTAAAACTTGCTTCTCTTTGTAACGCCTTCGGGCCCCGAGAGAAGAGAAATGAAATGAAGTTAAAGCCTGCCCAATCGTCGGTTCACGTGCCAAGGCAAATCCTGCCAATCACGGCGAGACAAATCCTGGCCATGACGTACATCATGAACGGAAACCATAAGGGGCGCCACCGAAACATCTTGGCGCTAATAGCGAAAATAAACTGTGGTCACATGCCGCCGTGGAGCACATGGAACAAAAACTTGCGCTGCAAAATCCAGGGTTCCTTGGTCCAATCTCCACCCCTAACCATTTCGATCTCGGTGAGCATTGTGCCGAAAGTGCGGTCGATTCTCACTACTGAGTGATGCACGTTAAAGATCCTAGGCTAGTACCGTATTTACTGGAGTAATAGCCGCACTGTTTATCACAAAAACCTGAGGGTTTGCTTTTCCGCAGAGCACGCAGATTGCCAATCACCGCGTTCGACAGCATGATTCCAGCTGTTTACAGGACAGAGATAACGTCTTCGTGCCAAGATACCATCTGTGAGGATTGCATTTGTATGGAGAATCGTGTTCTCGATCTGGCTATTCGCTATGTTACTTATGCGCGACGCAATGATTGGCTGTATATGTGTTCTGCGGGAACGTAGACGCAAGGGACTTGTTCATAAATAGTGCGGCTAATACTCGAGTAAATACGGTAGCTACACTGACAAAATTTCTTATCTACGGCGGAGGCATCAGACATCCATTGGGGCTGTCTAGCTTTTCCACTATCTAAACATATACGTGACAGAATTTTTAAGCCTGATGCAGAGGCACATTATTTGCATAGCACATTCGTTCTTGCAATGCACTTTTACGGCATAATCATCGGTGAGGTTTTCACCGAAAATTCTCGATTGTTTATTGCGTTGTGGAAATGTTGCTCAGATCTTGCAATGTGCCGTGTGTACCGATCACCGAGAGAAGAGCGGGATTCGATTACCTATTAGCGGGATTTGTTAATCCTCTGTAACTGGCAACGATGACGACATCATGCAACGCTTCGCAATCTCGCTCGCTCTTTTTATTAAATATTTTTAACAGGTAGCAATAATCAAAATTGAAACAGTGCTGTTAGTTTAGTAACACTTTTACGCGCAGATTAGAATAGCGCATGTACAGACTATATGTCGAAACGTGAGCCACATCATTTCTGAGAGAAATACGCATCATACAAAAAATAAGGTTGATGCTGTAGTGGTTTCTGCTAAAGGACCTATTAAGAAAAATTTAAAAAATGATTAGCGTTCAGTATAATTTGGTCATTAATTACTTTCCAGCCATTAAAAATTTAATTATTAATTTGAAAAGCTTACTATTTTAATCAGGAACGTGATGCTAAGCATTGAAGACTACGAAATTCCGCCACATTACAATTATATGAGGCACGCGGAGCATTTTATGGCGATCCGAGAAAATGCTCTATTTGGACGTGTTTTAGGTTTCGGGTTCTTATCGGAGCACATGTCCATGCTAGCAATCCCGCTCCCCGGAGCCGAAACACTCAACATGCGTGCGCCGATACGTATCGCATGTAGAAGAGACTAGATAATTTATAACATTGTTTACTGGAAAGTTATTAAGGACATAATTATTCTGAACACTAATAGTTTTCCATAATAAAACCTTTTGCAAAGATTACTACGGCATCAACCCTTTTACGCGATAGCGTTTAGGAGCTTGTGTCGCAGAAAATCCGGCTTCGGCGGGACCAAAAAATTCTATAATGCAACGCGCTCAGTCACTGGCAACGTTATTAGATTAACTCAGTTACGGAACTGCTCATAGACGCTGCATGCACGAACAGTACCCCCCCCCTCACTCACCACGACTCGCCCGGCGTCGCTCGACGCGCCGCCGGACGGCTGCTTTGGTAACTGAATCGGGATACGTTCGTTTCAACGTTACTAGAAACGTAAAAACCAACGGAAAAAAACTCTTTTTGTAGTAACTTTTATTGGAGTTTAGTACAAAATGAGGGGCGCGTGATGTTTTCTAAAATTTTTAGTTTGCAAGGTTTTGCAGCACAATTAATATTGTTTTTATACAACCATGCCTCAGCGGTGATTTCAGGTAGCGCGTCCCGACCTAGGCGCATCTTAACTTCGGTGATATTTCGCGGCGCGTCCGCTGGGGAGACGGGGGTGGCATCCCTGTAACTCTTTCCACCGTATCTGTTTCGGCTCCGAAATGGCCGATTGAAGCCAAAATAGATGTCACGTGCAGTTCCTCGAGTGACCGCTGCGGGAGAAGTGGCGGCGTTGTGATCGCCATTTGGCGCTTCAGCTGTGCTCTTTGGAACGCACAGTTATGAAACGAAAATATAGATGGCGCTTCGAACGACGACAGGCGGATTGAAGTGAGTGAGGGGGGTACCCCTCCGCGGGAGTTCCACAACTGAGGTAATCTATACTCCGTTTCACCTTCAGTCCGAGCGCAGCGGACGCTAGAGACATCACAGCCAATCCAGCGTTGAGAGAGTGTCATGTGACCTTGAGCTCCCTGTGTCGCTCTGCCCGACCGGCAGGTCACGCGACTTTCTCCCGGCGCTGGATCGGCTGGGATGGCTCGTGGCGTCCACTGCGCTTGGACTGAAGGTGAAACGGAGTATGGTGACGTTGGTCACAGGTGTCGCACGTGACGTCGCACGTGGGTGCACGGGTTGCATTACGGAATTTTTCGCTAAATTTGGCTTGAACATTCTTTCGCGAAATTTAGCGGAGAACTTTGCCGCCAAACTTAGCGGAAAATTTTTCCGGCAAAATTTATCAGAACATGTTACTACCAAATTTAGCGCGAAAATTTCCCGCCAAATCTAGCGGAAATTTTTCCCGCAATATTTAGCGGGTCGATAGGGCCATGACGTCACAGCTACGTGTGACGTCGCGTGATACGTGACGCTACCGACTAGACTACGCACTGACGCTTGCACGGCATAGCAACGAGCACGCGTTTATATGAGAAGGCTTTGCGAACGGGACCCGATAACGCTATGGCGTTCCACTCTTAAAGGCGAAGCTTAAGCGTCCCACAAGATTTTTTTTCCCCGTGCGATGCGTATTTTTCGCAGGATCGATTTATCTCGCGTTTCCAGAAACAACCTGCATATATAACAATAAAATATTTAGGAAGGGAAGGCGTTCATTTGTCGAACGTTTTTGTTTTTGTTATTGAAAACCACTTGAAAATTTTAGTAGGTGTCCCCATTACTGTTGCAAGTATGCGTGGTAGTTAACGTCGCAACTTCTAAATTCCGTGCACACATAGAGCTAACCGAGCAATTGTGCTCCGTTTACACATGAGCTTCTCGATTTAGTTTCATTACAGGTCCCTAACGCAATGATAGGTTTTGGAGGTAAGTACATATGACAATAGTCATTTAAAAATAACACTACAACAAGTCAGGCTCCTTGCGAAGCATTACTAATGTCCTCCTTCATATGGTGAATTAAAATGATTCCACTAGCGTTGAAGATAAGAGTTTTGTTATTTTATCAAAGCCTACGCGTTTTGAACGCAAAAGCATAGCTTTTTCTTTAACGACAACCAAATCTTCTAAGGACTACTTTGTCTAGCTTATGAATTATTCGCAAAGCTTGCTCGTTTCTTGACGCAATAGCAAGCATGGGAACCGTCTCGATAACATATAAGACGTTTTCTAGATTGTACGTCAGATTGCGGGCCCATGCGGCGTGTCCAGTCCACGCTCATGGATGGATGGATGATGGATGGATGAATACGTCTGAGCCCTTTGGATGGGGCGGTAGCTTACGCCACGCTCAAAGTGACGGCACGAGCTCCCTCTAGCAACATGCGGTCTACAAAAAAGTCCTTGATCAAAGCGCATACGCGCGTACAATGTCTCAGTCTAGAGGAGCTTTCAACACAGTGTAAGCTATATATAGAAATTAGTTGTCAGTACTCCCGAAGATCCAATTACAGTGTCTGAAAATTAAGAAGTACACAGTTGGCGCGAATACGACATTTTACCGTCTAAGTTGGCGTCCCGGATGACCGCATTCAATCACAATAGTAGTTCTCTTGGCGGGCTGTCAATTATGAGACGATCGGGAGAAAGTGAGAAAGTTACTTTGGGATGCATTTTTGAAGAAAAAAAAAACAAAAAAAACATTGTCTTTTTAAAAATGATACCGGCAGTTGAGTAGCAATATAAAAACAGATAGAAAGAGAGAAACCGATGGTCACTTGTTTGAGCTAGGTATGTAGCGCTCTGTACGTTAGGCACTGCGACACGAAACTCGGCAAGTGACCAATGTTGTCCACTTCGGAAGTTTACGACCATGATCTTGACCTTTTTCATTTGCTGATGAGGATATGGATGCTGTGATTTAGAAGGGAGAAATGTTTGCTTATATTCCACACCTTATTGCACAGTACTGATTCTTATTAATTTTTTCTTAGGAAACGTGATTGACTTCAAACAAAAGTAGAAACTATGTGCCACCAACTACGCACCAATGTACAACGTACTACGGTTCGCGAAACCTACCAGAAAATACCTCAATGGCATCGGTCGAGTTGAGTCACTGACTTGTTCAAAATGTGCGATACTCTCCATGACATCAAACCGCTTGGAATGATGCGTCAATTAATGACCAATACGAACGCGTCGTGACGATGTAACTTTGGCTTGGGAAAACAGCTTCGGTCTGTGGCGTCATTCGCAGGTTTATGTCCAGGGGTAAAACTGGCTTCAGAAATGCACCTAACTCTTCCTTATGTTTTGAAGAGGGTGATGCTCGCACAAATCTTCTCTAAAAAAATGACACAATTGAGACACATGCAGGACGCCATTTCCGGCGCGTCGTACGACGACGCATCGGAAGGATCTCTGAATCCCTCAGAGTTCAGCATGGGCAGATTCGGCCATGAGCTCAGAGATTATTGCCAATGCTTGAAGGTATACGTACAAACACAAGAGGCAATATTGGACACATGCACGCCACTTTGGGCGCCGAGAATTCCGATGGTCAAGTGTCGGCGTCTTCTCCTTTCCTCGTATACGACCCGTCGGAAGGTTTGTCGACAATGTTTCCTTGCGTTCGCAGTAACGAGCGCGTCTCGCTGTGACTGCACGGCCTAGTTTCGATTGTTTCGTTTCGATTGCCTATTGGTAAATTACGAAGAGTCGCGTTTCAAACACGGTTTGGAACGCGATTCATTGTACATTTGGATTGACAGCAATCAATTCAAAATTGCAACTATACCTGTCGTCTGTAACTAAAACCATTTCACTTTTTTTTTCATTGTAATATCACAGTGCCTCGTGGCAGTTCGCACATAAGACATGAAATTGAAAAGAAGAGTAATTAAGAAGAGGTTCAAGTGACCCTTTAGCACACATAATCGGTCCACATTGGCTACAACTGGAGAAGCATTTTAGGACCATTATAGGGCGCTTTTTATTCCTATGGAATATCCGTTTATGTGGAGAGTTGCGAACTCTTATGACTGATCTTCTTTTTTTTCGTATAGATAGGTAGTTTTGAGTCGTCGTTGACTGCTGATAGTGTAGTTATATATGAGTTCCCCGCGTCTCTCTCACTCTTTCACTCTGTTTATCTTTCCCTTTATTGTTTCGTCTTCTGTCTTACCGAAATCTTCGCCTAGTAACAAAGAGATAGGTACCTCAACGCGGTGTGCACTATACGTATCCGTGTGAATACGCTTTCCGCTACTGCGCGCGTTGTTAAGGTTAATAAGTGCGCACCGCTCGTCTAAGCGCTTGAAGCGAAAGCTCACACTGCGTGGAGAATCCAGATATCATGGGCCATAGCCTTCTCTATACTCACAAAGCCTGGCAGTTCGACGCCGGAACCATAGAGTGCCCGGTCGCAGATTTGGAGCGCGAGGATCTGGTAGCACAGAGCATCAAAGAGCCATATCTCGGGGAAGCTGGCAGTCAGCGAACAGCTTTTGCAGCGGCGAGGACGCGAAACCCACTTGTTAGCTCGGGAGAAGTGTGTTTCGGGTGTTTCGCCGCAGCGGGGCGCCAGTCACGTGGCTTTCTTCTCATCCGTTGTCTGCCGCTCCACATTTTCCATTTCGGCGGCCGCTTGTCGTGGCGATCTGCCAGGCTTTGTCAGTATAAAGGAGGCTATGCCTCATCTCTTTCTTTACACTTGCCGGTGTCTATCCGAATGAGCATCGTGCGGACGCGCGGTAGTGCAACACTACTACTGCTTGATGCATGTTAAATTCTTGAGGCTAGCGGTTACACTGCGCTGGCTAAATTCATCATCTACAGCCTGGAACAGTGTCGCCGAAGACACTAACAGTCTATAACCTCGCGTTGTCTAAACACCTGACGACAAATATGATTTTTGCTCGAGGATAATAAGGAGTTTTAGAACAACGTACGCCATTTTAGCCCACGTTGAAGCGAAATTTAGCGCACGCGTTAGCTCACGTTACACACACAAAGAAAATAGAGTTTTTGAAGTGCGTTTTTTTTTGTTGCGACGCAAACCCCAAGCATCTCGCGCTTGCAACGCCATTAAGATACAGTAAAACAAATTATTTCGCACACGAAATGCTGTAACTCGAAGGAAAATAAAAAGGAAAACGTTGATCTGTATCAGACTTTTGTACGCTACACATTACAAGTAACCAAACACTCGTAATCAAATTATTCTTGGAGTAATATTGTAATCATTCAATTACCTTTATGGGAAAGTAATTGCGAGAGTAATTTGATTATTTTTATGTATTGCTCACTTGTAACCGTTATTTTTTTCTCCCCTTTTTAATGGCATTCATTTCTTGTAGAAGTTTTCTAGCAAGAAATCCTCGAACCAAGTCTCCGACGGAAGAATGCTTTACCAAATTGCTGGATCAAGAGGATAAGTATTCTCTATTTCGGGGATCTAAATAAAATAATAGACGGCACGGACCTGTTTTCAAACCGGCAGAAATATCTGTCGCTTTTGGAAATCTGGAAGGAATCGGAAAAGTAACAGTTACTTCCTCAGGTAACGGCCAATTACTCTTCTTCTTTAGTAATTAAGTAATCTCATCGATTACTTTTCAAGCGAGAGTAATTGCAATATTACACCGATTATTTTTACAGCGGGAGCTAATGAGGGCTAGTTTCCCCAGGATTGTGTCCGGTACCAAACAACATGTCGACACAACACTGTGGTTGCCGCCGTCGCTCATAGATGGCGGTAGCTGTCCAGAGTGTTGCCGCCGTCGCTCATAGATCCCGGCAACCTTTCCAGCCTCGGCAACCAGACAACTGGTTGCCGCCGTCGCTCATAGATGGCGGCAACATTTCTTCGGAGTCGCTCATAGATGGCGGCAACATTTCTTCGCAGGAAGAAGAGCGGGAACGGAACGAGCGGCGATGTGCGCAGGAGTACGAATGGTTCTGAAACCGTCGCGAGGCCGCTATCGCCTAAAGTTCCACTGCGTCGAGCGCTTCAGATTCCCCTGCGAAAGAAGAGCAGATCGCTCGCCTGGAAAGCCACCGCCGAGAACAAAAGCTACAGCTCCACTGCTTTTCCTTCTTCAGCAGAGTGGAAAGGCTGAAAGCTTTCTGTTTCTTTTTCGAGTAAGGTGTACATGACTGATCCCCGATAACAGTTCAGATCTTTTTAAATATGAGAATGCGAGGCGACCGGTCGTGTCCGCTCGCGTCGCCTCGGCAAGAGAGGGTCTCTATATAGATTAATTCCGCGATAGCATTGATAAAAGCTGCCGTTTCCACGGGACGACTGACGGAGGCTCCGTGACCGAATTTGGCTACGCACTGGTACTCGTCAGCCTCGGTACCCCGCAAGAAAGCGCGCTTGACAGAGGCAGCTGCGGCCAGGTTGACCTGAAATAAAATGATTGGACACGTTTTCATTTTCAATATTTCTTTCCGGGAGCATGGTTGCGCTATAAGCACGCGGAGTTCTACGGCTCAGCAAATTTAACCAAGATCATGCGCGGTGTTCCTCGAAACGTACGCACAACTAAATTCGGTCCGGAAGCAGGTCATTTTTAGCGTACGCTATACTATTGCGTATTGCGTACGTAAGAGCCAGCAACGCTATACTAAAACTGTCTTTTGACCTTGGCGTCTTTAAACCGTTGGTGACATGCACTTCCCACAGGAGGGAAAATGTCACCCGTAGAGAAATTGAGTTGCGAGGATGCCGCCAACGTCGCCGCGTTCACGAAACAAGCCGCCAAGGAGGCGGCGGTTCTCGGAAACGCCATCTCTTCCAACATTCGCTTGCTCTTGGCTTGAGTCAGCCTCTGGCGTATCTCAAATCTTGCTTGGAGCATCGCAAAGGCCCTTTGCGTACACGCGCAATTTTCGAGAGCAAGAAAAAAAGCGTACGCGAAAAAAATGGCGCCCGCCAAGCGAAAAAAGGCGGTTAGGTTCGACGCATGCGCAGTGGCAAGGACGCTATTCTTTGCGAACGCTAATTTTTGAGTACGCTACTCTTTAGAATAGCGTACGCAAAATCGCTCTAATAAGATTTCATAATAAGATTTCGTACCTACATTACATATATAGGCGCGATACAATTACTGCGACTTCAAATAAAAAGTGATACTTTCTGTGCCATCGTATTTTAAAGATTTAATTTACTTCACCACGCGGTGCATGCCAGAAATCTGGCGGTTACATTCAAAGCCAAGCGGCAAAAAACACAAAAGAACTCGTTGTGCGATGCTTTGCGTTCCGACTGTAGCGAAGTCGCCCTTGCGTAACGCAATCGCCGACTGCCCAGAGATAGAAAACAAGAAAAAAAAGCGAGCGATTCCCGGTGCACCTGTTGCTTTTAATTAAGGGAGCTCGCATAAATCGTCCCTACGACAGTTTTATCTTCCGCGCTAATGTTGTTTCGCGGTACACTTTGTACTAAGGAAGCGGGCGAAATGAATAAATTCTCCAGAAAGAAGTGCGACTGCAGCATCGTTCTATCGCGCAGTCCCCAAGTTCGGAATCATTCGACTCTTCCGCGAGCAACGTCCACGCTGCAGCGACTAATGAACTTTCATCCGACACACGGCACAAAACATGTAGGGAAAAAGAGAAAAAAGATGGAATCAAGCGTGATGGTTTTCCTTCCTTTCGTTATCATTATTATTTTATCTTTATGCCCTCTGCGCTCTAATGAACACGCATCTTCGCGTACGAGGAGGACGGTAGATTGATTGCGTATTGTTGCTGCGTAGTCTTTTCCATTTTTTCATTAATTATTTTTCTCGCCGATCGTTTACAAGGAGGCTATGAAGGCGCAGAGCGCCCCGTCCGACGAGTTCCCTCTCTGCAATTAAGCCACTTAATTGGTCCTTCTCGTTTTAATCAATAGGAGTGGCGAACGATGATCCCGGAGGCGTGGATTCGCTCCCCCCTCCATTTGCTTACGGAGAGCGCGCGGGCTTTTTTAATGGCGTCCGTCCCTGCGCTCTTATTAATCAGCCGGCCGCGCTGGACTGTATACGGTGCCGGCCTGGCTCGGCTCGGCTCGCCGGTCGACTTGGCGAGAGACACGCTCACCGATCACTCGCACGCTGTTAGCGAGGACGGATGAGCTCGTTCCCTGCTGGCGCGGCTCTTCCTCTCTGCCTCGAGGTAGCCGCTTTCGTTATTCTCTTGTATACGTTTTTGCTACGGAGGGGTAACCAGCCTGCTGTCGTTCTGTTTGCCGCTGCCCACGTCTCATTTAGTTTATGCCTCCAGTTAAGTTACGTTATGAGCAGGGGTATCGCCTTCTCAGGGTGGCCGCTCCCGAACTGACGCTATGTCAGTCAGTAACATCGGTAGTCAGAGGGGCTCGTGACTTGGTGTCAACGACTGACAAAAGGGAAACCATCAAGGTGAGAACAGCAGAGAAAAGCTTCAGTTGTTTGCACCTCCACTGTGGGCTTCCTGTCTTCGACAACGCTTCGTTGTCTCGTGCCATAGCCCTCCTCTATACTCTGCAAAGCCTGGCAGTGTCGACGACGGAGCCCATCGAGTGCCCGGTCGCAAATTTGGACTGCGAGGATCTGGTAGCACAGAGCATCAAAAAGCCAATTCTCAGGGAACCTGGACGTCAGCACATGGCTTTGAAGCGGCGATTGGACCGAAAACACACTTGTTCGCGCTCAGGAGAAGTGTGTTTCGGCGTCTCGGCACAGCGGTGCGCAAGTCACGTAGCTCTCCTCTCATCCGTTGTCTGCCGCTCCACCTTTTTAATAGACCATTTGCTGTATTACCCAAGCATCAAGGAGAATGCAGGGATTGGTGTTCCACGCGCCACACGCGCGCCTTCCCCGTATAAAATATTCGAAGTAAATAACCAAAATAAAGCGTTGACGAACGCGCGTGCAAGATACAATTTGTTTTAGGTTTTTGCTTTGGAAAATTTACTACCGCTGAGGCCAGCACGTGCGGCGCGTGGAACACCAATCCCTGCATTCTCCTTGATGCTTGGGTAATACAGCAATAGGTCTATTTCAGCGGCCCTATCTCGTGGCGATCTACCAGAGCTTCGTCAGTATATAGGAGGCTATGAGCACGCATACATAGCATAGCTATACTTTGTTTCAGCGTAAGATTAGACGCGGCCGATGCTTCAAGCGCGAGCATGTGGCCCAGAACAGTGCTTGCATTGCACGAGCCAACGTGCTTGGCGGGGACGCTGTAAACCCGGAGCTCGCGCTTGTAGCAACGGCTGCGTCTGGAGCTGATACGAAGTTTTACAGCGCGTATGCGACCGTGCTTTGCCTCGATGCTCGCGTCGTGTCGAACTGCTTTGTTACGTCGAGGGCCGCCAGCGAGTGCCGCAACTGTAATGCATGTAAGATGGAACTAATCGAAGCTGCGCGCTCGCTCCAAGAGGTAGTGAAATTGGGTGCAATAAACACACACACACACACACACACACACACACACACACACACACACACACACACACACACACACACACACACACGCACACGCACACGCACACGCACGCACGCACACACACACACACGCACACAAACACACACACACGCACGCACGCGCACACACACACACACGCTCGCGCGCGCACACACACACACACACAGACAGAGAGAGGGGGAGAGAGTGAGGGAGAGAGAAAACAGATTAACGTCAGGTGAGCCAGGTTGTGGTGACCTTGAAAAAATGTGCGAGCGTATAACCTTCAAGGTATCCTATTCTTCTCTTAACCAACTTCATGCAAATTCGTCCATTCTCGCAGTGACGACAAACTGGCTGTTTTACTTCCGATTTTAAGGAGAGTCCGTTTATGGGCCAAATTTCACGAGAAAAGTATCACGCTCGGATGCGACGAAAAGGCGTTACACACGGGCCAAGGTGGCACAGCGTATACACCAATAGTAGGCAGTGCATAAGCCTAAAAAAAATAAGCCATTCTTAGTCTTAATTAGTGATAGGCACTTATAATTAGGCGTGATTAATAATGACGAGCGATATTTACCAAGCGGCTCAGTGTGGAATCAAACCTCGAACCGTGCCATCTGTAGCCCGACGCCTTTGCTCGACGCCGCAAGAGGTGGGGAAAAAGAGCGCCAACAACAGGACCAAGTGTGACTCTCGGGAGCCTGCGTGAAAAGCTAGGCGACCATCGGCACTCGAAGCTGGCTCCCGAAGCTGGCTCACGGGGCAGATCATAACGTAGCAGCCAATAGATCAATTAGCGGGTGAGATAAACTTCCTCTTCTCGCGATAACTCGCTACAGCTATTACCCTCGCAATCTAAGAGAGCTAATGACTCAAGCCACTACACGCACCCTCGGAGAAGCAGAACCCAAATAATTTACTTCGTTTCAGCCTAAATCCCGACGCGCAGCAAACACTGTGAGGTAATGGAACCAATCAAACAGCTTTCAAAGAGAAAATCACTAGGCTTTTCTTGTTTATGATTGGTTCAGCTGTGGTAGAACAGATACAGGAACATGGCGAACACCATGATGGTGTGCTTTTAACGCTGTCTGACTGGTTCCATCAGCTCGCTGCGCCGGTTGCGTCTGGACTTAAGGTGAAACAAAGTATAGGCGACTACATTCTGCTTCGCTCATTTGCATGAGACAGGGCGCCTTCAGCGCATAATTCATGCCCAGGCAGTTTGAAAACGCCCCGGTCGAGAGAACGCATGCGCATCGAGATGTCGACGTTGTCGCGTTTTCGCACTTAGGCCTGTTTCCCATGCAGCGACTGTTGCGAAAAAATCGGTGCGACAACCGACCCAGCAGAGTGCGATCGCAATGTTTGGTTTCGCCTGCTCCAACAACCGCGCGATTTCTGTCGGCGCGGCCGGCTGCTGGACACGGGCGCGACGCGTTTGACATCGCCTAAAATACAACAAAATTGTCTTCATAAACACAAATGTTTTACGAATACAATATGTAACTAGAAATTTTTAATAATTAAGCATTAAACCAAAAGTTTGAAGGTGTCTTTATTTATTTTCGAATACGCAACTATCGCAGATGAAAGCTGGATAATGAACGGCTGGTTGACGAGGTGACGATCGCACCGAATCTGCATGCGACAAAATACCAGCTTGATGGAAACCAGTCGCCGACCCGCTGCGACAGTGCGACTGCGATTTTAATCGCACATTTACTGGAAATCGCAACGATTTCGGACGAGAATCGCAGCTGAAACAGCCTTTAGCCGAGGGAGAGGGCTGCGCCGACGCACCGAGATACCGGATTCTCCAAGACAGCAGAGACGGCTCACTCGGCTGTCTGAACGGGTTTGCGCGACGGCAGATGGCGGCAGTCACCGCTCCTAACTCAAGAAGAAAAATCGCAAGGCTGTGCACGTTCAGCCGTTCCAAATGCGCAAAAGCTGTCGGCGCTAGGGCCACTCGATTCTTGCGGAGTAAGATGTATTTCCCTAATACACGTAAATTATTTGCAGAACCCTCGAAAACTTTTTCTCGTAAACACCAGAAGCTTTGCTTTTTTTTCTTCCGTGTTATGTTTTAGTTTTAACGTATGCTGCTCATGCACTCCACTCCGGAATAAACTTAATGTTGTCTCGATTATTTTGAAAAACCCGGCGAGCACATGAGTGTGTGATATGCAACATATTCCAATGCTCCCAGTAACCAAGCGTAATCTAACCATAACGCACACATCATGCACTCATGACACATTCTCTGCTCCTCGGGTTTATCAGAATAATTAAGACAGGTTACATTTTTTTCTATAAACGGCTGTGTCTATAATTCTCCGCCTTACACGTTGTGACAATGATGTATGGCAACTTCAAGTCAACTAATTGTGACTCTGTCAAAAAAATGGCATAGCGTACTGGTTATGCATTATATTCTGGTGGCTTAAAATTACGGTAGCAGGTCGGGAAAAGGTTTCCCAAAGTTTTTTTACAGGATGCATTGACATGGCTACCGTACATGCTAGATCACATGGAAGCCAAGAAAAGTTTGGGCTTGTCTCAGAGAAAATACTTTATTGACTGAGGAAATGGGTCAAGAGGTCGGGAATAGAGGTCATGGTGGTGGTAGTGGGCGAGGGGCCGAAGGCCCGTCCCCTCTTGGACTTCTTCTAGCCGGTTTCATATATGAAGGCTCACAGGTTGCTTAGAGCATGTTTTAAAATTTTTGCTGAAGCCTTTGGTGCCATAAAGACCGACAGACACCTTGCCTGATTTTCACTTATCACCAGAAAAATGACCTAAACTGAATAACCTTCTTTAGAGTCACCTCAGGGCGTGGCAAGTCCCGAGCCAAATAAAAATAAATAAATTAATAAGAGCTGATTATTGGCTCCACAGTGAATAACACCATGGCATTGGCCGCTAAGGACACCGGAGGAACAATCACGAAGTCAGATGCGTTGACATAATTAGCCACGCCCTGAATTATCTTAAAAATTGTCATCGACAATAGCTGTATTTGATTTATTTGTTTATCGAGCCTTAGCGTTGTAGGGTTGTTCAGATAGAACAAACATAAGGGAAGTCGGTTGGAAGGTATGCGTCACGACAGGGCTGTGACAGATACTTGCAGTACGGCAGTTTACGTAGGTCTAGGAACGGCAATTCTTATATAATCAGTTGTGAAAAAAAAAGTATTAGGATCGAGCTTTGAGCACTTTAAACGGGCATTTGTGTCGCCCATGTTGCGCAATCTTGACACGAGTGTAATGACACATGCATACACCGACTCAAACTCTCTTACAGGTCATGCCACGGCAGTGGCGCCTCAAAGGAGTATAGTACTTTCGGTCTGGGGTGTGGGCCAGAAATGCCATGCGGGCCGGGTATTGTGCTTTGTTGTTTTGGTAGAAACGAATAGACGATGTATACTGTGCTTATTACGAGTGTTCAAATTGTTTTTTCATCGATTACATTTTAGAGTTATTTTGTAATCATTTGTATACATTTATCAAAAAGTAATCCCAAGATAAATCTGATTACTTTGGGAAGTACTCAAATTACTCGTAAATATTACTATATATTTTTTGCTCCGCTTTTCTTCTGGCGCCCTTTGTTCTTTCGAGTATTTTACCAAGCAATCCCCGAACCAAGTCCCTGTAGAGGAGGACAGTTTTCCAAGATTGGTGAATTCATTAAGTAGCTTCTAATTCGGTGATTTTAGTCCAACCTTAAAATGCAGGCCATTTATTCTTGTTGGTCTTAGACTGGTGGCAGCTGATAAAACTCGTTTTTTCTACTGACGTCTAACCCCTCGTTAGTTAGTTGGTAGAGCGGTGCACTCGAAATGGAGAGGTCCCTGGTTCGATACCAGGACCAGGTAGATTTTTTCGCTCGCGCACCAGTCACTTAGCAGTGCTTCGAGATTTGTGTTTGTCCTTTCTCCCCTTTGTATCCCTTCTCCAGGTATTATTATCGCCACCAATTTTCCAATCGGCAAAACATAAATTTTTGAAAAGTTCAAGTAATCAGAAATGTAACGGTTACTTTTTTCAAGCAACACCCAATTATTTCCTTCTCAAGTAATCATGTAATCTGATTGAATACATTTTAACTGAGAGTAATTGCCATTTTAATTGATTACCTTCTTTGCGTAACGTGTACAAGACTGATAGAATCCTCCCTTTTCGTCATAACGCCGCGATTGGCGTTGCTCTGGTAACGTTGTCACTATAGGTTTTTCACGTACGTGTTTGCTGTTGCCCTATCCATCAGAGAACGGGGATAGGTGCCGTGGAAGGGAACAACTAGACGCCGTCTTACCATGACTGCCTTTGCTGAAAGAAGTTGGTGACGATGCACGAAGGCGAAGAGAACCGTCAAGTGGTCCGGACCACTCGGACCGCGTTTAGGTCTTTTTCACGTCCGACGGCCGTCTGCACGTTTAAAGTTGAATGCCAGCAATTTTTAGCTAACCCAACTAACTATATTTTCGAAACCACCGGCCTTTACTGTTCCCCGTATGCCATTTAGTATCGCACAATTCAGAATAGTTATTGTGAAATCGGCGAGTTGAAAATTGTGCCAAAACCAACGTTCAAATGTACCCGCGCTTTTCAGTGCCGTGATGTCAGGGGAAGGCAGGCTTGGAGGCCAAGCGGGCAGCTTAGAAATGTACTATGCCGAGCATTTGGTTTATGCTGCTGCGTGGGTGCTGGAGCGATCTTCCAAAGCATTCATTAGGCCCCATTAAAATGCTTGTAATCAGTTGGGAACAAAGTCTACAGTGCAAAGAGTGTACCCCTGCCTTCCGCTGACGTCACTTTTTTTTGTTGCTAGTAGAGACTTTCACTTTGAAAAACACGGTAAGGACCACGATTGTAAATTCAATAACATCGCGAAAAAAATTATTTTGCCAAATATTTGGGTTACTATTTCAGTGATGTTTGTTGGTCCGTTTAGCGAATTTAAAGGCAAATCGGGAAATATGAAGAAAACACCGGAGTACTGCTTTGAGCGATCATCTTTACGTTAGCAGACAACTGTCCGTAGACCACGGCAAAAGCATATGCGCCATCAATACAGTAATTTCGACACAACAGTAATTGTAGACCACTATATACTTGCAAACACAAAGGGTGTTTGGGGTAAATCGGCTCGTTTCAAATAGTAGATACATGGTGATGTTGACCGTGGCCATAATGCTGATTCACGTGATCTGATTTTTCTTGCGATTTTCAGTTTCGACTTCAAGCACGCCAGCTTCCGTCTAAGCTTCTTTTGGCGCCCGTGCGATGTCGAAAATAAAAATAGCGAGCAGAATCTCACCATGAGAATTACGCTTCAGCGTCCATTTTGCGTCGTGCGCGAAACGGATCGCCGTACGTCAAACCATTCACGCTAAGTTTTGCAGTGTAACGAGCCTTGTTTGTGTCGCTAAGGTCCCTAAAATAGCCAGACATTGATAGGAAGACACCTAATCAACAATTCTAACATCAAAGTAACACAAGACTCACACCAACGCCGACAACGTCGCATACCAGTGGTTTGTTGGTGGAGGACGAGGCGCGTCCTGCCCACACCCCATCGCGCATGCGCGGCGCCGCTAGGGCGGCCCCTGTTTGTTTACAAGCACGAGTTGGTGTATACACGAACTCATCTCTGTGACGTCACGGCGCGGTGGTGGCGCGCCGGTCGCACTTCCGGTCTGGGGCTGTGGGCAGAAGTCCCCATGCCAGACGTGTATTCCTGCGTTGTTTTGAAAGGAATCAGACAAAAACCTGCCTTATCGTCAAAACGCCGCGACTGGGGCCGTACCAAAAGTGTCGAGAAAGGTTTGAAGGTCAGTTTTCACGTGCTCGGTTCGTCCGAGAATCTGGATATGTGCCGGGAAAAGGGAAAAGCAGACGCCGTCGGACAACGATTGCTTGGGCGGGAAGCACTTTGGGTTGAATTCACGGATACTTGTGGTCATCAGATTTATTTGTTTTGTTCCAACATGAACGCCAGAAAACCGTCAAGTTGTGCGGACCACCTGCGGACTACGTTCAGTGCGTCTTCAAGTTCAAACGGCCGCCTGATCGTTCAAACTGTCGTCTGCTCTTTCAAACGTTTCTGCTTGTCGTCTGCTCTCTTAGACGACGCCGGCCCGTAGACCAAAAGTTGGCCCGGTCCTTGCGATAAGAAGTAAGTGCAGGCCTCAAAAGACTTAAATTTGAAGGTTGGTAAGCAGGCTCTTCGTAAACAGTAGATACATGGAGATGTTGATTATTGTTACCAGCGGCCATCACCGACTTGTTATGCCTGATTCACTTGGTCCGATTCTGCTTGCGATTTTCAGTATTGACGTCGACCATCTCAGCTACGGTTCACGCTTTTGCAGCCTGAGCGACGTCGCGACTGAAAATTGCGAGCGAAATCTCATCAGGTGAATCAGGCTTTAGCGTACATTCTGCGGCGTCCACGCGGAATGAATCGCCGCATGTCAGATTATTCACTCGAAGTTTCGCGGTGTAACGAGCCTCGTTAATTTCGCTGACGCTGCTCATGTAGTCAGACATTGCCAGGAAGACGTAGAATCAACAATTCGATTGCGAAAAAGGGCAGGGGGACTCACACTGACGCCGATAACATCGCGTTTCAATGGTTTGTTTATGGGCGACGGCGCGCTTGTTGCCCACACCCCCATCGCGCATGCGCGGCGCCGGTGGCGTCCGCTAGGGGCGCTCTGGGCGCTCCGGTTGGCCAAAAGCCGCAGCAGGGCCAAAAGCCCTGCTGTGGCTTTCAACCTGTTTTCGATATCAGAAAGCATAATTTAACAATGTTATCAACCAGGGCTCTCCAGACCCCGCACCCCGGCCCCATCCGGCCTGCGGAGGCGTTCCGGCCGGCCGGCGCATTGCCGCGGTCTTTCCTGCGACGCCCGATCCGAGGCCTGCTTCCACCGACGCAAAAAAAAATAAGCGATCGTAAAAATCGGCGCCGCGACACGCACCAAAAATGCAAACGACGATATTAGAAAGAATGAGAGAAAACTGTACTGTTATGCGAATATTTGAATTTTCGAATAGCAGTTTTGAATAATAGGCTATTCGATATTTAGCTTCGAGGTGAACTCTGATATTCGTTTTATTCGAAGTGTTGACCTCGGCGGGTTAGCACCGTTGAGAGCAAGTCTTACCGAGCACCCGGTCCATTGCGGAAAAGCAAACCCCGCAAAGCTCGTTTCTCGGATGTTGCTCCTCCGCAGTGCACCGGTGCTCGGTAAGAAGCGCGCTCAAGGGGTTTACTCTGCCGCGGTTAACACGTGGAAAAAAAATTGCAGCCACGTTCTTAACAGGAAAGCCCACCTTGAAAACGAGCGCGACGGTCCACGCGCGCGCGTCATGTGTTAAAGAGTCGAAACTTTGTGAATGTTTATATCTACACTACAGTAAATTTTGCATAATTAAACTGTGGCTAATTATGCAAGAGCATATGGTGGGCAGAGATGTCCTGAAAACCTACGTTGATTATTCATGATTGTCTTTTTTATTATCTAAAGTTCTAGATTTAATAAAGAATATTGACACATAGCAAGAAGATTTATAAACCTCTAGGCGGAGTGAAAGTTCGTCTGCTTCCTTTGCGGGGGCTGTGGTGACGTCAGGAAGCCGAGAGCTCTGATTGGCTCTGATTGAAGAATAGTGGGTAGACCTCAAGGTAGCTTGCTTTGAGGTCTACCCGCTATCCTTCCAGTTAAAAGCCAACCAGAGCTCGGTGTTTTGACGTCAACAGAACCGCTGCCAAAGAAGCAGACCAACTTGCACTCCGCATAGGTTTAATTTTATATCAAATGCATTGTTTACTTGGCATTCCCATGCAGGTAATATACTTTTTGGGGTCACAGTCCAAAAATATGGGTAGATTAAAATTCACTTTGCTTAGATATGGACAAGTGGAAGCTTGGGAACAAACTTTACGAGTTCAGATGAATTCCGTTTAGGCTTGGTGTTGTAGTGGAAAGCTGGGAGACACTATTCGATTCTAAAATATTCGGTCCAAACCACTTCGAATTCACTTCGAATTCGAAGTGAATTCGAAGTGGTCAAACCACTTCGGTCCAAACCACTTCGTATTCACTTCGAATTCGTTTCGAACTCAAAATCCACTATACTCGCCTGCCTAGAAAACTGCATTAAAACAATGGTTCTCAAGGCATACCAGAATGACTATTCCAAGTTCCCTGCTTCATGTCTGAGTACCCAAGAAAAAATTACTTAGCGTTCTTGTCTATATCGTGCATAGTAAACTGATCTGGTCGACCATTTTTATTAGTCTTCTGCCCAGTGTTAATATGCCGAAATTCCTATGCGCTTTAATTTATGTCTGATGAGTTCTCAGAGTCAATTATTTTGTAATGCCATAAACAGTAAAATGTTGCACTTAAACATAAAGCGTACGTACCTTACATCTATACATTCTGTTTTTGAATTTTTGCTCTAGTATTTTTTTAAAAATTTTAATGCTCATTTATGCGTATTTATTTAGTGTTTTCTTGTTTATATTTTTCTTCTCCATTATTTTCTGGCCCTCGATACAGCAACAGGTCCCCAATACGGCCCCAAGCGAAATTGTTTGGGGATCCCTCTTCATGGCAGTATCTTACGTGGATTGTTGTTACAGAGATTTTGGGGCAAGCAGAGGTCACATTCTTAGATTTCGCCGTTCACGTGTTTTCAAATGCTACTGATCCGAAAAATCTGAAGGACAAATAAAGGAACCGCGTTTCTCCGTACTCCGACCGAGACGTCAGTCCGTGGGCTTATCAAGTCCTAAGCGCACGTACGAGCGCCGTCAAGGGGTCCTCACTCTTAATCACACGGGACATGTCATGCACGGATAAGTCGCCGCTTAACTTCGACACGACGTTGACAAATTAGGGGCGAGCCGCGTCTCCAGATATATCCGAAGGAACAGCGGAGATCGAGAGCCGAGGCCTTTGCGAAAGACAGATTGTGCGAAGTGAGCGTACAAGGTTTGCTTTCTCAGCCGAGTCCTGCACTTTGTCCTCCGCTTTTTAATGCCGTAAGTGACGCCAAAAATAGCGCACTAAAATGCAAAAATAAATAACTTATTTTTTTTTTTTAGCGCAAACTCATCGTTAATACGGACAGTACAGTCACACCGGGGAGGCGGAGAAACTCTCAAAGGAGAAAAGCTCACCGGAGAGAAGTTTACCGCAAAACCGTCGAATCCAAAGAAACGCTTACTGTCCTTTTAATACACGCAAAAAAACAAATCTAACATATTCAAAAGCGGATTTTTTTTTCTTCAAGCATACCTCATACATTGTCGAGTTCGCATGACGAAAAGACCATCAAAATTATGTTGGAAGGTAATGAAATAATACAAGGGGAAATATAACAGGCGGTTTCATTTACATCCAGGCAGTCGGGTACAGCCGCATTTTCTTTTTATATTTCTATATGTTGTGGCGCAAACCTGTCGAAGGACATCACCTTGTATGGACGCTATGCAGCAGCTGTTCATGGGCACCGCCATAACACGACTCTCAGTTTTTGTTTCCTCTTATTTTGATTTCTTTGCTCCACGATTATCATAGCAGGACAGGTTATTGCTATTTTAGATTCGACCGCGTCCTCCTCCCCAGCATCGGCCTTTCTAGAGGCTCGCCAAAGCCCGCTTCGGTGACTTGGTATGTCTTGGTACAAGAGAAGGTCAGCAATGGCGGCTGTAGCCTGGCGCGTGTGCAAAGCGTCTATCAAGAAGGTTCAGACATATTTAGTTTTCAATAAATAAAATTCCAAAGCAGCCGGGAAGGACAACCAGATTCTGCAGATTGTCGTCGACGACATTTTTTTTATTTGCGCTCGATCACACACTACAGTGGGTGACAAGTTCAGAGTAAGCAGAAGCTCCTCCCACCCCTTTCCACATAAGCAGGGCGAACGCTGGAGAGGATGTCGCCTTCTCTCCGGCATTCGTTCCGCTAAACAAAGAAAGAGGTGGGAAGAGCTCCCACTTCACTCTGAACCTGTCAACGACTATATAAAGGACAAATCGCTTTACACTTTTTAGAGCGCAGCTCTTAGGCGCCCGTTTCCGGCTTGAGCGGCGTCGGCGTCACCGTCGCCGTCGGCGTAACCGCGCAGTGCATGATGGGTAAATTTCCCCGCCAAACTTAGCGGAAAAATTTCCCCGCTAAATTTAGTGGAAAAAATTTTCCCCGCTAAATCTAGCGGAAAATTTTCCCTGCTAAATTTAGCGGAAAAACTTTCCCAGCTAAATCTAGCGGAAAATTTTCCCGCTAAATTTAGTATAAAATTTTCCCCGCCAAATTTAGCGGAAAACTTCCCTCCGCCCCCCCCCCCCCCCCCGAGGTCACGTGACCCCCCCCCCCCCCCGTGCTCCCTCCTCCTCAAGAGCTGTGCTCTAACTCAGCGTTACAGGGAGTTGTAAACGGCTTTCATTTTTTTAGATTAATATATGTATAATTTAACGAGACATTATTTAAATTTGCGCATCATACTTGTAGTTTAAGATTTTTTAAAAGATAACAAACAGGCATCTGAGTACAATTTTGCCCAAAGCCTTTCATTTTGTTCCTAGAGCTTTTAACGTTTAACATCCAAATTAATGTCACGTACAACACATTGCATTGCCTTCCATACGATATAAAGATTACGCTTCTACTGTTTGTTTATAGTGAAAATAAATGACGTAATTTCATACGCTTTCAGATTTCGTCCTAGTTAAGCAGGCTATAAAAACACGCTAAAAAATACCCCGAATCCAACTGAAACCGTCCACAGTGTGCTACAGCTTGAGTAGTGCCTGAGTTGTTAGACTGGCATTTTGAATTAACTTTTGTGGAGCGGCAGAAACTTCATAAGCTTTTGCTTATGCAGGGCTTGGTTAGAATTTTTCCGTTTAGTTATGATACTTTTTCAATTCAAAGTCCGGAAGGCGGATCTCGAGCACCTCTTCTGGATATGCCCGAGGTTTCAAGCTATCCGTTGGCGCCATCTTGGTCGGGTGGGCCTTGCGGTATTCTCGCTCACCGCTTGTCCGGAGAAAGGAGCTCAGGTCATTACTCTGGCATTTATTGAGCCGATGTTCAGGGGCCGGATTCTCAAAAAACATCTTATCTTACGAAATCTTAGCTAAGAAGTTCGTAACTTAAGAAGTTCGTAAGATCAGCCGAAATCGGTATGCTCGAAATGCTTCTTAGCTGCGAACTAGGGAACGACTAGGGAACGACAGAAGGAGCGAGAGAAAGAGAAGCTTCCGGTGTCTCGTAACCGACGAGAACAAGCGAGAGGGGTATGTTGCTATGACGATTCTGACGACAATAGTACGTTTGGTTGCACGTGTAGTTGTTTGTAGTTGAGATCTCATGGCGTCTCCGCCACCTGCCAAAAAGTGCCGAAAGGCCAATTTCTCGGACAACGAGCTGTCGGCTCTCGTAGACGGGTACGAGCAGCGAAAAGTGGCGATCGAGGGAAGAGGAAACAGCGCCCATGGCTCGATTGCCAAGCAGCGGGCTTGGGAGCAAATTACGCGCGATTTGTTCGCCGTTTCAGGCATCCGGAGGGAAGTGGCCGACGTGAAAAAGAAATGGGCCGACGTCAAAAGCATTAACAAGAAGCGAGGTAAGTCATTCCTCAAGTTTTGGAGTTCGCGTACTTAAATGATACGATATGCTTTGTACTAATGTAAAAGGAAAAATGTTCGGCGCTAGCGCTGAGTCAACTCACGAGCACGTTTTACTCCTTCAAACTAGTGCTTTTAATACTGTTGTTGACATTAGACGCGCTAGCAGAGCTGACTTAGCTAGATGCGGTATTTTGCGAACATTTATTTAATACTGTCATGCACTGCGGAAGGTTCCCGGCTTCTGTCAGCAACGAAGGACGTTTTAGCAAGCGTGTAGTGACAACCAACAGTGTTAAACCACTTCATTTTTGCTCGAGGTATTAGCTGGTGTCCGACACAGAAAAATGTCGCGAAGTTTGAGGTCCTCCTTACGCACGTTCGAAAGGCCTATGTGTTGCCCAAAAGCCTTTGCTAGGCAATGACAACCGGTGACCGAGCAGTCGCGCTTACAGCACCCTGCTTTGTCTGCTACGTTATTTAATACTGACACAATACGCAGGTGCAGCCGTGAAAAAAGCCAGTGTGCCACTGGAGGCGGCGTAGGCGACGAGCCCCTCAACGAGATGGAGGAGAGGATCGTGGGGTTGCTCAACGTGGAGTCGGTGGAGGGCATCCCAGGCGCCTTTGACATTGGCGTTGCCCTGATTCACGAGGTGGTTGTGGGTGTGCCCTTCTCCCTGCCACTCTCGGGTAGGTTTGCACAAGCCTGGATTAAACACTACCTTTCTTCATTAATGGTTTGCCTAGAATTATGTTGTCAAAACATTATTTGGGGTCTAGCATGTGCGTGTCATGTTTGTTGCTTTTGTTGGTCAAACTAATCTTTAAATACCGATTTTCAAGGTACTCCTGCCAGGCCGAGCTCAGCGGGGCCAGTTCCCTCACCAGGTGAGTTAGCAAGGGTTCCACTTCATCATAAAATATAAAATATGTGTGCCATCCACCCAAACTGCCAGTTAATTTGTATGTGCCCGCCTAGTATGTGTCATGTTTATTACTTTTCTTGGTCGAACTAATCTTTAAATACCAATTTTTAAGGTACTCCTGCCAGGCCGAGCTCAGCAAGGCCAGTTCCCTCACTTGGTGAGTTTATGACGTGGGCTGATTAGTTGCATGGTCAATGTCCCTCTTCATTACTGCTCTTCAAAAATCCCCGCAAATTTCAGTTTTGAATGATCAATCGAATAGCTGATTATCCAAGTGATTTGGACTGGGGACCCACATTGTATGGACAAGCAGTACCTTACTGTCTTCCCAAACACTGTTTTCTGGATCCGTACAGTGTATTTCTGGATCTTGTTTAAGGTACCACCATAAGGGCAAGCAGGTCTACGGTTTTCTACCATAGCAATCATAACATTACATATAATGGTTATAATTACATTACCTAATCACAAACTTTTCGATCATTCAACCTGGTTGGTAGTCAACCAATACGGTGGCCGCCAGGTGCAGGTGTTGCTGGTTGAGCAATCAAGCTTAGTTGGTACAACTTCCTACAATCTCTCAGTCCTGTGTTAGTGAGCATTTTTTCAGGCAGAGCCTGTATTTCCTAACAGCAAATTTTTCGGTACTCAAGGCTGTTGGCTTTTCTATTTAGATAGCCAAGAAGCGAGCACGAGTGGCCAACCAGAAGTGGGTGATATGTCGGCCCACTCTTCGGGCAATCCAAAGTCACGCCAAGAAAGTGAGTAGCAATCCTAAATGCTGCTAGATGCAGACCACACCATGCAACAATACAAACATAACACTTAATGCAGAACCAGAATAGATATGTAGCAGTGTCTGATTAAAACGAGTGTTCAAGTCCATAAAAAAGATAAATCTCCACTGTCAAAAGGAACACAGTAGAAATTTGTGCTGCTTATAACTCTTATGGTGCAAGTTCTCGAATTAACAACTTGTGATGATCATTTGTGCATGCTTCCTATAGTTAGATATGGCCTGCATAGTTAATGCAGTAAGTGCAGGGGTGCAGGCAAGCTGGATAATAATAAACAATAAATATTTTCTGAAGGGGACAAAGGACAAACACAAATCTCCAACAGCGGCTATGCAATTGGTGCGTGGCACTGGTTTCACAGCTATATAATGAAAATGTGACAATGCAGTGGTGTGACCGCTTTGAACCGTGCAAACATTTTTTCCGTCGTCTGCAGGGATCAAGGAAGACCCCACACAAAAGATCATTGAGGGACAACAGGCTATCACAGCCCGCTTGGATAGGCTTGTGGAGTTGCACGAACAGATGGTGGCTCTAAAAGCTTACAAACTGAATGTATGTTTTCAGAATGGAAAAATTGTTCCAAAATATGATTAAAAAGGCACTTGTATAGAACAGCAATACATTGTTTCTTTATTACGCTAAGTTTCTGGTGTCACCACTGATCTCTACAACGATTTTCTGGATCGCCTCTTCCTCCCGGTCGCGCAGGTGAACCGACCGGAAGTTCTCAATCGGCCATCTTATGCCATGCAAAAGTCAGCCGGGTGAAGCGCCGTAAAGACTAGTGCATACATCCATGGAAAAACCCATTTCGAGCTTCATCACCGTCACGCTTGAAACGTGTCTTGGTATTCTTGGAAACTGGCCGCTGCATTTGCAGTGGCTAGTTTCCAAAAATTTCTAATAAATTATAGGCTTCACAAACGCGCTTTTCGGTGCGCTTCTGCAACTGCGTGCACGTCCCGGCAGCTACCGCCAGCAGCCGTTGCAGCCATCCGCAACTCGGCGGATGGCTGCAACGGCTGCTGGCGGTAGCTGCCGGACGTGCGCGCAGTTGCAGAGGCGCACCGAAAAGCGCGTTTGTGAAGCCTATAATGTGGATGGGCGTGCGGCCCATCCGCCGAGTTGTATGTCGTTGGCGGCGTACCGTATCTGCGGCAGCTTAAAGGCATTGCGACATGTAAACTTATTTGAATATGCTATTCGTCGTAATTTACCTTCACGTATTGAAGTGTCACCGAATCCACTTATTTTGCACCGCAACTGTGGCAGGTTTCGACCAGGTTCGACAAAGCGTTGGTGCAGCGGACGACAGAGCCGGTACAAAGGAGAGGATAAGAAAGGGGCAACACTCGGCTGCTCAAAAGTTGTTGCCGTGGTAACCTGCGCCTGCTCGCCTATGCCACGTGGTAGCGGGAGGAGGGGCATGCCAAGGACTCCCATTATTCTTCGCGCGGCGCGCGCGGGCTTTTGGAAAGGGTCTATTGAGAACTTCCAGTGGCTTCACCCGCGAAGTGGTGATGCGTGATCCAGAAAATCGTCGGAGATCAGTGGGTGTCACCTACACCCACTGATGTCCTGTGTGCTTTCATAAGCTTTCACTTGAATACCTCGTTAACAAGGTTTCTCCTAACAACGGTGCCAGCGGGCGTGTCCCTGGCGGTGCTCGGCCTGTCTTCTTCTTCTTCCTCCTCCTCCTCCTCCTCCTCATCGGATTCCACAACTGTAAAAAAGAAGTGCATTTGATGTTGGTGCTTACACGGCGTGACTTTGATCTGCCATTGAAGGGCAACACTGGCTTACGGTATAGATGAGCAATTTAGTCAGTTCAGTAAAACTGCTTGCCTGGAGTCTTCAGCGTGCACCATGCAGTAGTGATAAACGACCACACGCCGGTACGAGTCTCATCCAGAACGAAAGGGGTGGGTATCGGAGCCAGGATTTCTGGGTTCTGCTGCACAAGCTTTCACTCCACATGCTACGAGCTGGTGTGCGCTTAGCCCACTCGGCCCCCAATCACCCACCACCCGCTACTGTTCAGAAAATCGTAATTTGCACAGCAGCAAAGGGACATCTCAAGATTTGGAAGCATGACTATAATACAACAGTAACTGAATAATAACTGCAGAAAATACTTTCTGAGGACAGTGCTAGTAAATTATAGGCTTCACAAATTTGTCCGGAGGCTCAAATTAGAGTAGACATGCTGCATTAGCTACTCTTGCTTAATATGCTGGCTGAGCTTCCCTGGCAGACTTTCCGTCAACATGCCATGAATGGTATTCTATATTCTGCTTCACCCGATCCTCTTATGCAGAGGAACTCACAATCTCATACTATAGATGCTCCAATTTCAGAAGAAAGGCAGGCCACTAAAACAGCCGCTTCCACTTGCTAGCTTCAATGGCTCAACCAAAACATTCTACCCACCAACAGAAAGGGCAGGTTTACCTCAAAGTTCCGTTTCATATATACACCAACTCATGTTTACAAACAAACTGGAGTGCCCCTAGCGTACGCCACCGACGCTGCGCATGCGCAATGGAGTGTGGGCAAAAAGCTCGCCGTCACCCATAAACAAACCATTGAAATGCGATGTTGTCCGCGTCGGTGTGAGTCCCCTGCCCTTTTTCGCGTTCGAATTCTTGATTCTATGTCTTCCTGGCAATGTCTGACTATTTGAGCGGAATCAGAGAAATTACCGAGGCTCGTTACACCGCAAAACGTTGCATGAATAATGTGACATGCGGCAGCAGTGCGCACTACTCCGCAGTTACGGCCGTTTCTTCGGTAACCTGTTAAGTGTCACGTAACAAATCTTGTAACGTGGCACTTAATGGGTTACTAAAACTATTCTGCCAGTGGAGAGTTTCTAAAAGAGATTATAGCCAAAGCTGTAGTCAGCTCAGCTTAGCTGCCCCTCTGCAATCTTGCTACAAGAAAAGTGGGTGAACTTTCTGCAGAACCCAAGTAACTCAAGTCCAGAGTTACAGCAAACAATGTCCTCACCAGCCTCATTCATGTGATACGACCAGGTGATTAATGCATAAACTCTTCAGAGAACATGTCTTTCTTACCTGGTGGATCTGTGAGGGAGACATGGTGCCGGATACAGTAGTTATGGAGAACCACACATGCCACGATGATACGGCAGCACACGCCCGGAGTGTACTGCAGGACCCCTCCGGACCTGTCGAGACACCTGAAGCAGTGGCGTAGCAAGGAATTTTGTTTATTCAGTATTTACTGTTAGTGTTGACTATATGAAGTTTATGCAGCCCCCAGAACCCTTTGGCACTCCTGTCTATTTGCTGCTCCTCGAAGTCCCTGCTGTTATATGCGTTCCCCATTGCCTGCATTTCTGATTTGACTATACCGTGGTTCATACTTTGTGTGATCCCACTTTCAGCTTATATGTTGTGCTGAAGTGCAATCCAAAGGCACCAAAGTGCCTTTGGATTGCAGGCCCAGCCATTATGCAACTTTCACTGAACTGTCGGACGAAGAGGAGCGATCATAAGTATGGCTGTCTAACATGCTGAAGCAACACGATATGTTCTCGGATTCCAGCTAGTACTGCGCGATGCTGGAAACCGAACTTCTCTTCCAAGATAGCCTTTATGGAGAGTCTGCTACAGTCAGGCACATAGCCGGGGGGGTGAAGGAGGGGAAAGGGGAGGTGCCAGCAAAACTGAAGGATATTGAAGAGGACCCAGATCAGGCTACCTGGGCCTTCTCCCTGGATATGTGCCTAGCTCCAGCTAGTTTCTTGTTCCCCAAGTGGGAACAGTGTTAATTGCACCGTTTCACCATGAGGGTATAGAAATAAAATAGGAACAAAAAAGAAACTGTTTTTGTCTTATGCCGCACATGCAGAGGGGAGAGAAGGTAGTTGTGAGGAAATTTCAGAACAAGCTCAGCTCCCAAACCCCGACTCTGCTGACGCTACTGACCGGAAGCGGGACTTCAATATCCCGAATGTCCTCTCTATAACTTGACGCGTCTTGGTGAGGCACAAGTTGTAGGCTTCTTCCTCCTCCTCCTTCGGCTTGCGGAACGGCGTCATCAGCCATGGCTGCAGGGGGTAGCCTGCATCCCCTAAAATATTGAAAATAATATGAGATATCACGTAAAACTATGCATAAGTAATACAATAGATATGACTGCTTGGGGCTTGCGCTTGCAAACAAAGCGCTCCAGCAATAACTGCACTGGTAACCAAAGAGTTGCAAGTTCGTCTCCCAAGCTCTGCCGGTTTCGACATGAACGGGCATTTTGTTTGCGTGGATTTGTAGATCACTGCTACGAGGGGCACCCTACAACTCCCAGGATGGCAGACCTGCAGCGCTTGACCAAAATTCCCCAATAAAGCTGTTATAGATTTCAGACTTCAACAGACGGAAGCTCACTACAGTAGATAACGAGAAGAGATTCATGGAAGAAAGCTGTTTAAGCTTAATTCCCAACTCGTTAGTGGCCAGACAAGTAGCACAAAGGAGATGACTGGCTCGCTTTGTCCTTGTTTCGTGGCCTCTCCTAGAAAGTCCATATTTAACTAAGTACCTATCTAGGAGTTACACTGACATTGGCAAGCTGGCTCAAACCTTAGCCAACATCCAAATGCAAAAAATGCGGGATACCAAGACGCTACAAAGCACAGGGTCGTTCAGCCTGTTAACTATTAAATACTCGTATGAAATGCAAATTAAAATATACCTACCCAGCAACCAGCCATCGGGCATGCCCCCAGCCTCGAACTTCTCCGACAAGTCGCAGTTGCGCCAGATAAAACTGTCATGCGTGCTCCCCGGCCACTTCACAGTCAGCTGTGTGATTTCGGCCGAGGCATTGCAGACAGCTTGCACATTGAGGGAGTCGTAGCCTTTTCTGTTTCGGTAGGTATTCTGGTCCTTCTTCGCAATCTTTAGGGCGATGTGCGTGCCGTCGATGCACCCCAGCACCTTGGGGAATCCATTGATTTCCGCAAAGCCTATAGATTAAAACAATGAAGTGTTCAACATTCTGTGAAGTAGGGGCATCATGGATATTTTATTTACCGCATTAAAATATATACAAAAATTTTCCTATCAAAGAGATGACCTCTAAATAGTCATACCTCAATTAAAGCATTATCGCACCCATTTAAACACTATTATAAAAAAAAGGTTTTTTTTTTTCTAATAGGGGGGGGGGGCAAGGAAAACTTTTGTTAGTTGTCATGGGCATTGCATGGACAATGCATTGCTGACTGAGAGTCTCGGCGACCATTTCACACAATGCCGTTGCTCACGTCATTCTATACAACTTCGTTCGCGTCAATGAAAGTCACACTCGTTGGGGTCATGCACAGATAATTCCCCCGATTAAAACTAATCAGGCTGAGCAAACGCGCTAACAATTCGTACTGAAATAAAATAACAGGGATAACTAACGAGCACGACATTGGGAAAACACTTACCGCGAGCAGTGCGCATTGCTGCCTGCGGGGTCACTGGGAACTTGATCCCTTTTTCAGCGAAGTTGCACAGCGCGCTGCTCACCGAGTTTATGATACGCGAAGCACTCGTCTGGCTCATATTTCCCACGTCGCCCACCACCGACTGAAAACTGCCGCTCGCATAGAAGCGAAGCGCCAGTAGTACTTGGGCGTCCACGGGGAGAGCACAATTCCGGGCCGTCGGACGGCGCAGCGCAGGTGCGAGCGCCTCGCAGAGTCTCTCCATGGCAGGCCTCGGGAGACGGTAATACCGTGCCAGATGGTTATCGGTGATGGTATCAAGTGTCCGAGGAGTGCGGAACACACGTTGCTGCCGTAGATTCCGCTCAGCGTCGCGCTGCTGTTGGAGCAGGTAAACGACGTACGCAGCAGCCATTTTGGTTAAAAGTCGCCAAAACGTTCGTAAGATCAACCTGACCCCTGTCGTAGGATTTCGTCTTAACTTACGCAAAACTTACGAACATTTTGCTTCGGGAATACTAAAAAGTTCGTAACTTTGTCGTAAGATAAATTTACGAACTTTTTTGTCGTAAGAAAGTTTCGGGAATCTGGCCTCAGGTGTCCGGCACCTTTCGCCGCCATGACTGAACTGTCCCGTCCACGGGCCCCACTCCCCGTGCCTTGGCCCCGCGCTCGCTCCTCGTGCGTCCAGCGCTTCGTCATCCAAGTCATCTACGTGACCAAATTCCTATATCTCTCCCCCCCCCCCACCCCCGATTTATAGATTGTTGATGTTACACAAAATCAGTGGGTATGCTTCATTATTAGAGACGTTTGAACAAACTCTCATTTGCGGCGCAGAAACTCCCACAAAATTATTAACCTCGCGTGGCAAATAACTGGGTCCTCATCTGAAAATGAAGAAAAAGTGAGAATAACAAAATATTTTTCTGCTCTCCCACCGGTCTCTCTTTCCAACGGAGCATCATCAATAGCGCCTTTTAACCTTAAAAAGTATATCAGCTCACGCCACGACTAGCTTGGCTGTAGAGGAGAACGCACATCAAAACAAAAACATTCGTTAAAGAAAAAAACACTGATATAAAGTAAAGGAAGAAGTGACAATAACAAAAGGTGTGCCTGCATTCTGACCGGTCTTTCCCCAACCAAGCATCCTCACTAGCGCCGCTTAACTTAAAAAAATTTCCAGCTTGCACCACAACTAGTTCGGGTGTAAAGGGAGAACACAGAAGGGCCGGCATTAACGCGTTAAAATAAACTAAACACCAGTGACAAGGTTTGCATTCTATAGACTATACTCTCCCCCCTTGGCTGATGCGCCGCAATCATGACTGCACGGAGGAGCAAGGCGGGAGCACTGGGTAACCAAATGTCAAAGCGGACAAGTTGACGCCTCACGTGATCGTTTTAATGTCTTCCTGGTTCTTGGCACTCTCGAAGACTCCTCAGCGTTTCATATTTCCTCGGCATTACTCTTCGGTGTATTCGGCACAGAAGAATAGCGAGCGGACGTTCCCCGGGGCCATCATCTTGGCGATCAGGGCGACCCGCAGCCCGGGGTCCCTTGCGCTGCCCGAGGACAGCTCGAGGACCTTGGCAGCTCCCCCCGTCAGGTCTACCAGGGCGTCCGACGGGCTGCACAACTGTTGCTGCTCGTAGCAGCCCAGGTACCTGGCATAGGTATTTTCTAGTAGGGGCCCCTGGACTGTCCCTTGGCCCGAGAGTGGCATCCGAGCAGGCGTCCGTCGCGGGTGATCTTCCCGTCCATCAGTCTCTAAACGTCTATCGTGATTCTGCTCTACCAGGCCCCAGACAAGCGGCGAGCCACACCTTGGGACGACAATTGTGGTGTACTCGCTCACTGCTTCTCCGGAGAAAGGGGCTCCGGTCATCACAGTAGCATTTATGGAGCCGACGTTCCGGTGTTCGGCGGCTTACGCCGCCATGGCCGAACTGTCCCGTCCACGTCTACGTCCGGTCCGTCGGTTCAAGTTTGTAATCAGTTCGGCTTTGCCAGGAGGCTGACAATCCAGTTCCGTAGATTGTTCCGGCAACACATTTTTGCCAAGGTGGAAAGTGTATTTCAGACACTGAATATAAGATAGCGAGAAATTTAATTAAGATAGGGTAGCAAATACTCTAGACCAAATGTATTTGCAAGATACCCAAATACTACCAAAAGTATTTTAAATACAGTATCTTGAGTGGAGTATTTAGGATAGGCACAAGTCTGCCTTAAATGTTACGAAGTTATAACGCCTATGGAATATACCAAAGAGCGGACATGTACAAGTTACTCAAAAAGGTAATTAAGTTAAGTTACTGAGTATTGACGTCAAAAGTAATTTGAGTAGAGTAGAAATTACTCAAATAGAAAGTAATTGAGAAAATCACTAATTACCGTAAAAAAGTAGCGAATTTTGAAGTTACTTTTGAAGTTACTTTTATATGTTTTTTATGGTAAAAAGAAAGTACAGAGGTTTTGATCCGTTAGCGAAATTGTGCTGGCCAAATAGGAATCGGCTTGTTTTTTTTTCACAGAAATGCTTTAAAAGCTGGTTCTGCTTCTTCGTGCCTAACTGTTTTGTACTTTCTTGTTTGTTTGGTCTATGATAAACTGCGAATGTGTCATTTCTTCTTTGAGGTTTAGCAGTGTCTGAACTTGATTTTTAGACAGTGCTTCCTTGTTTACAGTGTTGTGTAAAGTACATATAAAAATACTTGAAGTGAAGTACAAAGTAAATGAGAGGTTATGTACTTCAAGTAAAGTGGTAAGTACACCGGGTGCAATGTACTTGAGGTAACGTATATAAATACAATATATTTCAAGGTAAATTACAAGCACTTTTAACACAATCTTTCATGATGACCTTTCATTCCTTATACAGTGTTTTTTTAACTGGTATGCATTGCTCCAGGGGTAATCGGAGGTGCATCAGTTTTTCACGGAAATGGCAGCAAATATTGTATAAGGTCAAGTCGCCACAGAGTAGTTGTTTTACTCTCGCTGACGAGCTATTTGACACAATCAACTTTTAACGCAATATTTGTGTCGGTCTTATAGCCGCCATTACTTCACCCAGGGAAATGACCAGATGACGTCTCGAAAGAGCGCGTTTTCACACGACGATATGCCATTGTTTTGTTTTCGAATTCGGGAATGTACAGTGAAGTCGGAAGTTTTCCTTTCCTCGGAAAATACAAGTATATGTTTAGAGATTTTACTTCAAGTAAAGTACAATTTTTCTAAACAGTAGTACTTTAAGTACCATGTACTTAGAATACTTCCCAACACTGCTTGTTTATTTTTTATATAAAAATGTTCGGAGAATTACTACAGGTTTCTGGAACGATCTTTGAATCTTTGAGTATCAACATATTCTTAGTTTTGGGAGAAAAGGCAACGCAAAAAGTTAATCTTTGCGTTGCCCTTTAGCACGCGATTCTTCGAGTACAGCAGAAACTACGGGAGCACCAGGTGAGTTTCAGAGCAGGTGCTGCATTTCGTTGCCTCTTTTGATTAAGGATGCAGTCTGTGCACCTCCTGTGGTGGGCGAGAGTTTCTACGTTGGGGAGAACGGGGACAAGCCCTTTCTTCAAAAGGGTCGAGTCTCCTTGAGCTTCGGGACACAGAAAAAGGCCAGTCTTGGCAGCTAATCCCGCATTTACTCGACCTCTCTTGCGTTGTGTCTGTTTGCTCCCCGCTCCTCGTAGCAGTGTTGTTGCAGGGGGAGGAGGGGGGGGGGGGCTTGTGAACATTTTGGGGGTTGGGGACCTTCAAACCATTTTATTGTCCCCCCCCCCTTCCTATGCCACATGCTTCCCCCTCTTTGCAAATATCAGCTGATCTTCCAACATCTTATCTCCTTTGTGCAGGAATGTTTGTTGATAGGCCAAACAACCACTAAAATTCGAAAGTAATTTGTAACTTGAGTAGAAGTTACTCAAAAAAGTAATTAAAGTAACCTACTAATTACCGAAATAAATATGTAATTGAGAGTTACTAAACTACTCAAAAAAGTAGTTAAACTACAGTAACTTAAGTAGAATAGTTGAACTATGTACAAGTCTGCCAAAGAGACACGCAGTTTTTTTGTTGTTGTTTCATGGCAGTGGTCCTGGGATCCTTACACTTTCTTTTGCCATCTTATCTTTTCTGGGCCATTTAGGTCCGTTGCATATAAGCTGTTTGTTGTAAAGTGCCTCCTGGTGCATGAAAGTGCTCTTGTATATGCCGAATTTTATGCGGCCAACGAGGCTGCAGGTAGAGCTCGCAGTATCATGAAAAAAAAATAAAAACCAGTTGGAAAGCAGGTGAGAAACGTTCTTCGCAGGAATTCGACAGGACTCACCGACGGGCCGGGCCTCACTGAGAGGTAGCTCGAATGATGATTAAAAAAGCGTACGCCCACCGAACCAGCTCCACGCTGTGAGGATCCGTAGCACGCAGAGAAGCAGACTGGGGCGGGGAAAAAGTCGCGCAAGAACACAAGGCAAAAAAAAAAAAAAAAGTAGCGAGCAGCGAAGCGAGAGTCTTGTTAGCGCAGAGTGGTTTTTCATGCTCCAAGATGCCGCGATGGGGTGTGTCGGAAAACGGCTCTTTCTGGCTCGTCACATTCGCTTTCCAAGTTCACGAACGCCGCACGCCGAACCGCGAAGGACGACCCCTCGCGGTAGATAGCCCCGACGCACGACTTCTCGCTGCCTCCACGCACTATCTGCAGAAGTCGTCAACACGATCTTCAGTCTTGGAGTTGACGTTTCTAAAAGCGTCGTATAACGAACCTTGTTTTGAGTTATCTCTCCCCGCTTTTCGGCCAAGTCGGTCGCGGCCATGATCTTCACTTTGCCGCGATAGGATGAGCGACGTCTTTACGATTTGTAGCGTTTAGGAATCTTCTGTTTGTTTTGGCCCCGGGGTGTGGCATAAAAAGAAATATTTTTTTTTCTTTTTTTTTGATTACACAAACTGTCTTGGAGTGTGTTTATCAGCTACGTTCCTTATATAATGTTTTAAATCCAAGCGCCTGCGAGCTTGTAAAATAAAATTCGTTTTCTTTTCAGGGGCATCATAAAAAATTAAAAAGAATGAAGATCACTTCAAAGCAATTTCTCATGTCATTCAAAGGGGTTTATATATTTACCTTTTGCATTTCATATGGCGTCACCATTTGAGCAATAATATTGGCTTATATTTTGACAATGTCTTTCTGTTCTACAGGCTATTTGTTTTGAATTATTAAGGAGCTGAATAATACCGACAATTCCTCGAAGGGTGTATAGAAGTACTACGTCATTTGCACCAAATTGCACCATGAATGACAGACTGCCACACCAAAATAGTGGAAGCTGTGACGTAGATGGTATTCAGATAAGGCCTGTAAAGCACGTGATTCATTTGTTAGCACCTGCGATAACTCACATATTTAATATTTCTCTCGCCACGAGTATTTTCTAAGCGAATGCAGATTGCTAAGGCTTCAGGAGTCAGTATTGCATAAAAAAGGAAGCGTAAATGAAATAAGAAAAAAACAGACCGATCTCAATATTGCCAGTGTTTTCCAAGGCACTCGAAAAAGTCATTCATACTTGATTAACCAACTTTTCTAATAAGTGTGACTTGATAACAGCATCGCAGTATGGTTTTAGAAAGCAGAAATCCACAGAATCTACCTACTCGTTCAAAAGGAATTCATTTCGCAAAGCTTTGAAAACAAAATGATGGCCCTTGGAGCATTCATAGATTTTACTCAAGCTTTCGACTGTCTCAATCATCAAATTCTACTTTCTAAATTAGATAATTATGGAATACGAGGGCACTCTTTAGAGTTAATACGGTCGTATCTGGGGCATCGGATGCAATATGTCAGTATTAATAAACACCCCTTCACCATAAAACCTCTTCTTTCTGGTGTTCGACAGGGTAGTATTTTGGGTCCTTTCCCTTTTAATATATATGTTAATGATATCACCTATATTAATGGAAATGCAAAATTTGTAAACTATGCTGACGACACAAGTATACTATTTACTTCAAATAATGCTGATACCTTAATTGATATGGCAAACCTGACTCTGTCTAGATTAGAAATATGGAGTGAGAACAACGCGTTGCAAATAAATGTGAAGGAAACAAAAGCCGTGCTTTTTCGCCCTAAAAAACTTGTAAAGATCACAAAAGACCTAAATTTAAATTCTAGCCAAATTGAAATGGTAAACTCCTTTAAGCTCTTAGGTGTTACTTTCTCCGAGAATATGTCGTGGGAAAATCATATAAACTACCTTATTCCAAAGCTATCCCGGGCTGCGGGCATGTTAAATCGTCATCGTTATATTTTGCCAGAAAAAGTAATATTATTATTATATAATTCTCTATTCCACTCCCACTTAAATTACAGCCATTTAGTTTGGGGTACTACGACTTTTACTAATCTAGAAAAGCAGCATCTGTTCCAAAAGAAAGCACTTAGAGCTATAGGAGATGTCCCGTTTGACTTTCATACAGCTAGCTTATTCAAAAACTTTCATGTCATAAATGTCCACAGAATATATGATTACAGGCTTGCCACTAGCCTAAAAGTGCAGCAAATTAGAATTATGAATTTTTTTTTATAAATCTTGCACAAATCTCGAAACACATTCATAGTTACCCCACCTGCGGAGCTGAATGTTGGGAGGTGGTCACACCGAGAACAAACTATGGCACAAAAACGCTGAAATACGCTGTTCCTAAATTATTTAATCTGTTGTTAGCTAAAGGTAATGATTGGGACAAGTTATCGCTGAGTGAAGTGAGGTCACTTTTTTTCACTGATGATTAGTGTAGTTGCTCTCTTTACTCCGTGTTTTGTTTTTAATACTATGAGCTTGTTTTTGTTTTTGTTTTTGTTTGCCCGTCATGCCCTATATGTGAACATTGTGATAATCTAAGGTATTGTGCTTAATACGTTGTGATAGTGATCATTTTTTGTACATTTGTGTTTCTCTTCTGATTGATGTATTATTTCCCCACTCTGTCGCTGCTGCTGTAGGCGGTAAGAACCCGTCAAGCTGTACCTCACAGCTTTTTTTCCTGATCGCCACCATCATCTTATGGTGGAAATAAACACTATTATTATTATTATTATGCCTAACTGCCGATTTTGTAAAAATTGAGCCACACATGCGCCGAGATGGGCTCTTAGCAATATATATATATAATATATTTCATAATTGGTTTACCTTTATATTCAGATGAAATAGAAGAAAATGAAAAAACATGGTACAGATATGCATTTCACAGCCTCTCTACTCAACGTATAATTTGTTTCATCTTAGGTCAAAGCGCAGTCGAAGGATCGAACACATTCAACCACGAACACACATACTACAAACGCAAGTTGCGGGACATTCGAAGCACCTGTTTGGTTTAGTCGATGAAAGAACTGCTATTCCCATGAATATTATGACCTGAAACGTCCGATCCAACCTTTTTCTGCATCTGCGGTCCCCACAAACCCCATTTTTCAATTTGTCAAATAGTTCGAAGTATGGGTCCTCAACTTCCCATTCCATTTCTAGTTTGAACCACAGATTTCTCAACAACTGGCAGGTACGCAAATAAACAGGAAGGCCTGTTCGAGCTCATATTGTCCGCGAGAGTACAGGATAAATCTCAAATGCAATTATGTAGCGCTTTGATTCTATTTGATTGGTCCCATTGGCTCAAATCGTCAGCTTTACCGTCGACCTAAGCTGAAACGAAGTATAGAGATTTCCTTGGAAATTGCCCGTTGACCGCTCTGGACGGTTGATGCGCTGACCGGTTGATCGCCGACATCGTCTAAATATCCAGAGGATGTTGGCGATATCAGGGACTAAAAGTCGCGGGAAACTTTGCAAAATAGTAGAATGGCGGGTGATAAGACAGAAGTAGGGTCTTGTTATTCCTGATGAGGTCGCTTGATTATCATGTCTATGAAATGTCTTTGTGCCGTGGCTGCAGAGTACCGTGGCACTTGCGCCGCTCGTTCACCGCCTTTCAGCAGCGAGCGCACTTTGAAGTCACCGTTTTGCATCGCGGTGCCAGGCTGGCTTGAGGGAGCGTTAGCGCGATAGGCACGAAAATTATGAT
The DNA here is from genome assembly GCA_037355805.1 of Ixodes ricinus. Lineage (NCBI taxonomy): Eukaryota > Metazoa > Arthropoda > Arachnida > Ixodida > Ixodidae > Ixodes > Ixodes ricinus. Next base: position 132,694 of record JAZHYW010015194.1, read on the forward strand.
CAGTATTAGTACAGGTCGATCGCCTTTGTCTTGATCATAGGTTGATCTCTAAACTAAAAAAACAAAACTGAACGAAGAAAAAAAAAAGGAAGAAAAATAAATGAAACTCGTGTCTATATTTGAACAAACACGGTAGTCACGATAGTTCCCGTACAGGTACAGCTGTTGATCGAAACAGTAGTGAACTTGGACTGAACTCTGGTTCCTACGCAGTTAGAAAGCAGTGTCATCTTTAAAGCACAAATGTAGGTTTTCATAATATTAGTGGGTGGTTGATCGTGCACTTTTTTACATTAGACGTTTGGTAGGTCTATAAAACATGGTAGACGCATTTTAATTGACAGGCGTGTTCGCGGATATGATGTGTCTTGCGGGAATTTTACACACATTCTATTTACAGGGTAAATAAACTGCTGGGTGTAAAATGTGGAGGGGAAAAGGCTTTATTTCAACTGAACTCTTACGCTACGATTCATTTTTCAACTATTTTGGATGCATATTGTATACAAAACCTATTTCGACAAGAACCTAACTTTTTCTAAAAAGAAGGCTGTGTTCCTTATCGTTATATTTATTCTTAAAACAAAAGGTAATAAGTAATATCTTCAGTATCAAAAAGGAATTCTCAATCATTATCATCATAATAAACTCATTTAGGGATGCAATCCCTTCTCTTTTTCATACTCAAGTCATGTGCTAACAGACGTTGGCATCTGATCCAAAAGCGTTAGTGGCTGCTCCAAAGCAATGTTTTTGTTTGCTACAGAACATGCTACATAACGTCCAATGCCGCTTCCATCACTGATAGTGTAATTTTTAACCTCGTTTAGTGGAATGATGTGTTCTTTTTCTTCTTGAGTAGGCCAGATATCAATGTTTAGGGACAAGGGTTAGAAACTTCTCCAAGTCCAATGACAAGCGAAACGCACAACTATAGTAGAGCCTTCCCTACTTGTTTGTCCTCTGTATGCGCGTAAACTTTCAGAACTGGCCATTCTAGAGCAACTGCGCGTCAGACTCTCAGCCAGTGTTGTCTTTCTTACCGAGATGTTCAAATTAATGGCCATTAAATTGAAGGGACTTACGGTAGTTTTCTATTGTCCAGCTTCTTTGAAATATCTTTTTCTAAACATGATTTTACAAAGAGATAATTTCTGAATAGTTGTAAGTAGCCAATTTCTATGTTGAAAAACACAATATCCGTACGTTTAAAAACACGCTATAAACACCGGAGCCATACAAAAATACCTTTATAACAATTAACATCGTACAATCTAAAGTTTAAGCCATATATAATAACAGTAATCCACTAATATAAACTATCAATGTTTGGAAGCCATCCAAAACATAGGTCTCGAAAAGCCTCAAACGTCTGCCATAATAAAATAAAACGCCCAGGAACGTGGAACTAATACGAACGTGAAAACGACTGACTGATGTACGGTCGTATACATTGCCTCCTGTCTGTAATGTGCCACAAAAACCGGACTATACTGGCACTAAGGAATGGTATCTGATATACTAGCTACGAGCGCAGCCGTAGCTAATATAACAGCCATGGCGGTGATCCTGCGCGGGGATTTTGCGATTGTTTCTGTGTGTCGTTGGTTTAGCCGGTGATAGTGAACCCAAGAAGAAAACAAGCGTCATGACGATACAATTTTGTCGCCACTCAATTGGCTGCATCAGATTGTCACTGCGATCGGACTTAGTACCTGAAACGGTGCATAGCGATACATGTTTCCAATCGGTTAAGAGGTTCAAGTTGGCCTGATTATTGTGTAAATAAAAAACCTTTTATGGCGCGTTCACACTGGAAGCGGATCCGCAAACGCGAAGCGGATCCGCGCGTTCTCAACCGCAAAGCGGCTGGGATCGAGCGGTTGGAGCGCGTTTTTGCCAACCGCTTCGGGACCAATTTCTCCCAACCGCTTTCACGAACCGCAAAGCGGCAACCAATCACAACGCGACGCTGACGTGACGTCAGTGACTTTCAAAACAAGATGGCCCCTGTCGCTGGTGAGGCGTCCAAGGCGCTGTAGTCCTAGCATGACAGCAGACAAATCAACGGAGAAACGTGATGTTCACGTCCGTCACTTGAATCCGCCGCGAAACGAATTGACTCGTAATCTTAACGGGCTTCGCACCGGTGATTTGGTTCGGGTAAGAGTTTGTTTATTATTCCAGGTGCCACAGCCCGAAGCTCGCTGCCTTGCTAGCCTCTGCCCGTAGAACGTCGGAACCCGCCCCTGATCGACCGAAATGTCAGCTTTATGCACCACTAACGCAGTCGCGGGAACTATTGAAAGCTTTCGACACCGTACATGACCACCAGGAAGGCCGATAGAGACGTCGTGAGCCTGACTGCGTAGCCAACGCACTGCCGCGGAGCGGGCAGGGTACCTGCACTAGCTCAACCTGTGAAGTTTACTACTAACAAAACAAATAAAGGGAACCTTCTCAAGGAATAAAGTGTATGTACCAGACGTTGCAGAGGTAATCCATACGGTGTATATTTGAGTTTAATGCCAAACAAACAGTAGACTCGATCGACGTGCGAGTGACGAGAGGAGAGTCCGCCACCAACGAAGCCACGACCGGCTAGCACCGAACACACTGCTCCGCACCACGGTCCACCCCATCGCTCACAGCCTCGAAAATGATAAGAGTGAACGAGGGAGGAAAAGCGGCCCTCTATCCAGAAAACAAGGTCAGCTATTCATGGGGGAAGGGTCCATTTCAAAGAAAAGGTCGGGGGCATCTTGTTCTGAGTCCGCAAGGCGCGCCTAGCTGGGCTTTGCTTGTGGGCGAAGTCGAGGGAATCAGCAGGCGAGTTTGGCGGGTCCATGCTTCTTTTTTCGCTGCCTGAACTCGTGATGCGTGCGAACATCCCGGAGAAAAATCTTCAGAGTGCCAAAATGGCAAAATTTTGGCTTTGGATCGTCGATTAAAGTGGGTTTTGGATTGTAAAACAGGGTTGCCAAAGGCAAGTCTCAAAAGATCACGCGTGATCGCCGAGAAACCGCCAACCGCCTCTCGGTGTGTCTGAACGGGGTCGCTAGCGAACCGCATCCGCAACCCTTGCCGAACGCGGATCCGCTTCCAGTGTGAATGCGCCATTACACATGTTTTTCACACGGTGCTCCGGCGGTGACGTCACGCTCCCCCACTGCGCAAGCGCGGCAGCCCCCCCCCCCCCCTATTCCATGGCTCCGTCACGATGCACCTGGGTTGCTGTGAGCGGCCCCGCCGGCCTCCGTGACGAAACATCTAATATGACGTGTCGCAGCCAACGGGAGTTCATTGATTGTTTCGCTGTTACAGACAACGCCGCCTTCACTCCATGAGGCAGTTAATGCTTTCGCATTAAAACAGGCAAACTGGTGAACATTTAACAGCTTGAAAGCTCGAGGCCATGGAACAAAACGCGGGACCGCACGTGCACAGGTTGCTTCCTTTTTTATGCATTAGAATTAAAACGCTCCTTTTGACTGAAACCCGACGGTCGTCTTTCGTTTGTCAGTGCCGGGGATAGAGGAAAGAGGAGGGGGAGAGGGTGACGCGGACGACGCTCTCATTGGTCCGGAGCGCTGATATGAGCACGCGTCAACCTCCCCCACTCTCCCCAGCGCTGACAAACTGACAGACACCACCGGGTTTTCGTCAAAACGAGCCCTTTGTTTTCGTCAAAGTCACGCGCACAGCTGGTGCCGAGCGAGAGAGGAGAAGGCGCCGCGCAACACTTCCCAGATAACAAAGCCGTAGTGCTGAATGAGATGACGTCATAAAAAAGGCCAACGCTGGACTCAGATTTGAAACAAGTGCTGTATCAGCGATTGGCTTCGAGTCAAGTTTGAGCCGAACGTTGACGCAACCGTCGGGACCAATCTGTGCCCAGCGTTGGCCTTCTCTGATGACACCGTCTCATTCAGCACTAGTGCTTTGTTATCTAGGAGGTGTTGCGCCGCGGCGCGGCGAAATGCGGCCGTGCTCACTTGCCGTTCCGCCAGTCGCAGGTTGTTCTTCACTCTGGGTTTCCGTAATAGCGGTGCGTGGGCTGTGATGTGTGTGCGTAGTTAAAAGGATGGACGCGGTTCCCTCCACGAGTCATATGGATGCGGTTCCTTCCACGAGTGCCATCGATGTGGTTCTTTCCACGAGTGATATGGATGACCGTATCAAAGGGTGTTGACGCTCTTTGAAAGGCAAAACACATAAAAGGGGTGAAAAAAAAGAAAGAAAGCTGACAGGAAGGTTTATTGGTGGATTTTTAGGGAATCCGTTAGCATGACCCTTTGGATACACCGCACACATCTCCCTTTGGGAAACGCTAGCACTGACCCCGTAACGCGGCCAAAAAGAGGCAGCAAAAAATAGAGGACCAAAAGAGAAAGCCAAAAAAGAAAGCTCAATGAAAAAAGTGAGGGTGTCAGGTTTAGCATTTCCCAAAGTTGGACGTGTGTGTCGTTTCCAAGGGTTATGCTGACGCATTCCCTAAGAATCCCCCAATAAATCTTACTGTATTTCTTATTTTTTACACATTTTGATTTTTAGATTATGATTTTTTCGGATAAATCCTAGCTGAATAAAATTTTATCGGCAATTGTTTTTTTTTTTAGATTTTATCGCATTTATTCGAAAACACTAAACCCTAATTATAGGTTGTATTCACATTTACAGGAATGTTCTTTTACAATAGGAATGCAATTTGATATTAGTTTATCAATTGATATATGTTTATACACAGGTTCAACCATCCAGAATGTAAAAAGCTCTGGAGCACTCACCTGGTATTACACTCTAGTTTTTTGTGTGTGTGAAATGTAATTTATCATGGAAAATAACGTCCTTCTGTTTGTGTGGCGGGAGCCGAAAAAGAAAGCAGAACATACTCCTACCATGATTCAGGTGGAATATGTAGAACAGACTGCTGAGAGGAATCGGTTTCTCCTTCTGCTTATACACAAAATGCTTGAAATAAAAATACCCTCTTGCCTAGTAAGCCTGCCCAGAATCTTTTTCCCTCTTCAAACTACTTCTTCTCTTTAGCCGTTGTCTGTAGTTCTTCTCAATGAAACCAAAATGCATAACCCCACCCAACTGCTGAACAGTGCGTAACGGAACGAGATTGCAGCCACCTTTCGTGTGAGAGGCACTTCAAACATGCGCCAGATTGCAGTCTTTCAACCCTGAAACGGCGAGCGCCGCGCCGGAGTGTTTGCCGGGACGTGCAACGCATGGCCTCTGTAAATGGCTCTCCAAACAAAACAACAAACGCCGTGCACGGCAAAAAAAAAAAAAATTCTCGTTTTAATAAAAAACATTTTTCGGCGCGCGCAAACGTTTCCCGTGAGGACATCAAACACGCAAACGGCACGGTTTTCATCTTTGCCTCCTCGCGGTAGCCTCCTCCGCTTTATCGTTTTCGGAAGGTTGGGGATTGAGAACAGCAGAGGCCTTGACGAGAACCAGCAAAGCGTGTGAGTGGATTTCCGAACTCACGTGATGAGCACGCTCCAAGCCGAACTCAAAGGACGAAAGCGAATTGGTAACCCCTCCCCCCCCCCCGACCCGGGGGGGGGGCAAAAATTACACCATCTTCCCGAGGGGAACCATGGGGTGATGCGGAGCATCGCGGATTGTTATTAACGGTGTTATTAGAGAGTTTCAGTAGATCGTGTTCCGATGACTCCGATAACAATACCCGATACTCTGCCTCAGCCTTTGCGCTTGCATATATAGTATCGTTATCGGGGGTATCGGAGGTATCGGAACGATCTACTAAAGCTCTCTACTAACGGTGTTAGTAACGTTGTTAGAAACGTTCTTAACTTGCGTGTTATTGCGTTGTTAACTTGCGAATGGACGCCGCTTCTCGTTGCCGTAGTTCAGGGTCTACCGCTCGCTTCAAGCGTTTGCGCTCAGCGTCGCGTGCCCTTCGCTGCGCAGCTTTGTCTTCAGTGGACGTAGCGTTGCTGTTAGTTTGTGGGGTGGTGCTGACGCTTGCTTGCGCCAACGCACTAACTGACGGGACTGCTGCTTCCATCACACTTCATCGGAAGAACGGAGTGAAGTGGAGTCAACAGCGCTGAACTGAAAGCGCGCAGCGCGCTACCGCTGCTTATATTCACACTTGAAGGAGAGGAGACTAGAGGAGGAGAATTGCGCATGCGCGCGCGGTGTGAGTAGAAGCGAACGCACGCGAAGTGCACGCAGCTAGTAGAGAGAGAGAGTGGAGAGAGTAACGCGCAGCTGTTGGAGAGAGGGAAGGAGGAGAGTTGCGCATGCGCAGTGTGAGTGCGGACTACGACGCCGACGCCGCGGGACATAGACCCGAGCAAGAGATGCTCCGCATTTAAAAAGAAAAAAAAAGTCGAGAGATGTCCCAAAGCGACCCGGAACCGGGAGAAAACCTCCACTTCCGGCACATCAGATGCTCTGGCTTTAGAAAGAGTGCCCAGTTTGGGCAGGATCGACACTCCATATATGAAATCTCAATGTCGCAACATAAGAACTGCGAAGGACGCTCCGCCCTCGAATTCCCAGAGAAAAATTGTGTCATTCTATAGGCCACTCGGTACGAACACACCGTTTTAAGTCATGCAGGGCGTGACTTATTACGGAGCTTTAGTCGATAGCCCCGACACCTCCGATAACACTACCCGATAACGAAACATTGCACGTGCAAAGGCGTCGCCGGCGGAGTATCGGGTTCTCGTTATCGGTGGTGTATCGAAACAATATACTAGAACTCCCTACTATACGTCTTCGCTTCAGCAGTGGCTTGCCGACTGGCCCTTCGACGTTCTTATCGTCAAACGCTGGAAGCGTTTTGAGAACGGTGTGATAATAAGAGGCTCCATGGCTCCCTACTCGCCGAGTCCTGCGCCTCTTCGGCTATTAGGGACTATATAGACCATTTTACTGAAAGAGGCCCGGGCGAGAGAGAAAAGGGGAAAGGGCTACCGGCGCTTTCCCTTTCTGGTTGTGTAGAAAGAGTGAAAGTCCCGGATGAAAGGCTTGGCCGGTGTTGGGTGTCTGCAGGGCCTGAACTTCGTTCGCGCTTTCTTCTCTGTTTTAAACTCGCAAACTTAATTAGAGCCACGGGCTTCGATGGCGACAGTCCCCCGGTCATCGGGACACCATTTCCCGGTCATGGGGTGCACGATTAACAACAGAACGCGTCGAATACTGTCCAAGGACCTATGTGGCTTGCAAGAATCCGGCAAGGCGAGTGCGGCTGCAATGTTTTTAAGCTCCATCGCTTTCCGCATGATTGGAACTGATGAACCATTTATCAATTTTCCTTGCAATGCGCCTATTTCAACGTAGCCGTGTTTAGTAATCAAAAAGCGATATACGACACAGGAACCTCAATTAACTTTTGTAAAAACCCGGAGCTACCACCGATCGTTTTGCTCCGCTGCTTTTTTCTTGCGTGTCCGCGTCCTTATATTTCCTTGTGGATGAACGACGAAGACGTTCTAGATGTACTTTCATTGAACCATATTAAGCCCAAAGCAGCCACGAATTATTTTATTATTTTATGCACTATTTTGAGTACTCACCTCCAATTTCTACCACTGGCGCGTTCGCTGCCACTGTTGCCCCCGTCGCCGCACTGGCGGATGGCATGACTCGAACAAAGAAACATGTACGAAAACGGATTGAACACTAAACACTTACACACAGACAGGGCAAGACATACGCAGAGCTGACTATCAACTATTTAATACTTCTTCTTTTGTGAATGGAGCGCGCACCGAACGCTGTACCGCCGATGAACATGGGGTACACTCGAAAGGTACGTGTGAGTTTTCTCGTGATAATTGCTGTTTCAGCTTGTAAAATTTTGTGACTGAATTTATCTTAATATTGACATTTTGCAATGGTGACATTGACTCGATTTTATTACCTGCAACACTTAGTTGAAGGCTTATTTCCGCCGCTGGGTGTGGCTGGAAATTGTTAAAAAGTTAGTTCCATCGGTTTTCCTGAATCGCGATCTCCTGCGTGATACCAGAGTGACGGCAAAAGCGTTCCCTGGAGCGCCGCTGGTGGGTTGTTTCCGTTGGTGGGTCGATTTGAAGCGCTGGATATTCGCTGGAGGGTACGTCTCGTGTGTTCAGATCTCCGTTTTCGAGTAACTGGTTTGAGTTGAGCTAGTTTGTACATGTCTATGAGAAACAGCTTGAACACTAAACACTTACACACAGACAGGACATACACAGAGTTGACTATCAACTATTTAATACTTCTTCCTCCACCTCCAATTCTTCTTAGTCCCTTCGAGCATTCCACGATTGCCCTCCGTCCGTCCATCACGCTGCACAGCAAAGAAAAACAATATCTACGGCGTGTTGCGTCTGTGGGCCAGTGACTCGCGGGGACAGTCATGGGAAGGAGTTCTCGAAACATCCGCGGGATACCGATGTCAGTGTTTGGAAGTGGAAATGTATGGGGTTAGCTTTGGCATTTGCGGATAGTTTTTCTATTTTTTGAATTTTCGTTCATGTAGTATATTTTTTCTCTTTTCGTCTATGATTTATTTTTATAAGTAACCGTTATTATGCTTTGTTCTTTTTAAAAAATTCTAAAAAATGCATCTTATCTTGCAATCGTGGAATACTCGAAATGACTAAGAAAAAGAGTAGGTGGAGGAAGAAGAAGTATTTAATAGTTTATAGTCAGCTTTGTGTATGTCCTGTCCTGTCTGTGTGTAAGTGTTTAGTGTTCAATCCGTTTTCGAGCCCAGTGTGCACGTTTCTTTGTTCGAGTCATGGCATCCGCCAGTGCGGCGACGGGGGGAACAGCGGCAGCGAACGCGCTAGCGATAGAAATTGGAGGTGAGCACTCAAAACAGTGCATCAAATAGTAAAATAATTCGTGGCTGCTTTAAGGCTTAACGCGGTTCGATATAAGTACATCCGGAACGTTTTCGTCGTTCATCCACAAGGGTATATAAGAACACGGACACGCAAGAAAAAAGCGGCGGAGAAAACGATCGGTGGTAGCTCCGGGTGTTTACGAAAGTTAATTGAGGTTCCCGTGTTGTTTATCACCTGTTGATTACTAAACACGGCTACGTTGAAATAGGCCAATTGCGAGCAAAATTTATAAATGGTTCATCAGTTCCAGTCATGCGGAAAGCGATGGAGCTTAAGAACATTGCAGCCGCAATCGCCTTGCCGTATTCCATGCAAGCTACATAGGTCCTCGGACAATATTCGACGCTTTCTGTCGTTAATCGTGCACCCTATGACCGAGCAATGCTGTCCCGATGACCTAGGGACTGTCGCCTTCGAAGCCCATGGCACTAATTAAGTTTGCGAGTTTAAAACAAAAAGAAAGCGCGAACGAAGTTGGGGCACAGCAGACACCCAACACCAGCCGAGCCTCTCATCCGGGACTTTCACTCTTTCTCCACAACCAGAAAGGAGGAAAGCACCGGTAGCCCTTTCCCCTTTTCTCTCGCTCTCAAAATGGCGCTACCCACGATAAAACGGTCTATAGTCACTGTCAGCTGAAGGAGTGCAGGGGGTGGCCTAGTATGTTCGCGCTTCTTGCTTCCGACTGGTCCTTCGGCGTTCTTATCGTCAAACGCCGCGACAGCATTGGGTATGAAGCGACAAAAAGAGGCTCGAGACTCTCCACGCCATGCGTTTATTAAGATGACTACGAAGGCACATTCTGCGTTGAGCGGATCGTTGCTTTAGTGAGCGTTACTTCCCGCAGGCTACAACGGAACAGACTACGAAATACCGGAGGCTTTAGGGGCGCTCATAAAAATCGCCTTGTTATTATTACGAAAAAAGAGAAGTGGGACCTGGAGCGTCAGTAGTGAGGATAGCGGGTCTTCACATAGGCATCGCACAAGGCGACGCACTTCTCCCACCAACGAATCAGCTTGCACAGACCCAGTATTGGGTAGTATCGCGATACAGCGATACTGTAACTCGTTACTTTTTTTAGAGCGGAGCTGTTAAGGGCTATAGGTTCCCCAGGATCGTGTACGTCCGCACAGAATTTCGACACAACACTCAGGTTGGCGCCGTCGCTCATATAGATGGCGGTAGCTGTCCAGAGTGTGGTGTTTGTCGGTTGTCTGCTTGCCGCCGTCGCTCATAGATCGCGACAACCTTTCCAGCCTTTGCACTCTGGCTTGCCGACTTGCGGCCGGCCATTCCTTCATTCCCACCATAGTACAGCTTCGCTGGTCTGCCTTCTTCACCAGAACGGAAAGGCTGAAAGATTTTCTTTTAAAACTTTTAACTGCAACTGGATAGGTTTTTTTTTTTGCAGTAACTGTAACGATAATTTAAATACTTTCTAGAAAAAGTAACTAAAAGTATCTAAAAAAATACAGATACGTTTTGCGAAAAAAAAAATTATCGTATTTTGTGAACGGTACTCTGGGTTCGACCATGTGCGGAGGTTGGGCCCCACATTAGATGGGACAAAATATAACAAGAACTCAAACCTTTTAATCCGAGCCAAGTGCCGGAGCAGAGAGGTGTTTTTCTGTTTTGTTTTGCCATTTTCATCGCGCGGCAGAGCGCATTTAGCATTTGCTTCATTTGAAAATTTTTTGTGCGGGGCTCTCTTGACTCGTCTTCACCATTTCCGGCCTCATCGAACACCCCCGCCTCTTCAGCCAAGTGACGGAGCCACCTTGCGGAAACAGGCGACACGTAGACACCTAGCGATGAACTGTTCAACACCGAACGACAGCCTCTCTCCGGTTCCGCCGCAGTCGCGGCAATAGCTCTTTTCGAAAGTGAGTTGCCGCCAGTAAACACTTTCTAACCGGGGCCACAGAAGAAGTTTCTACTGATCGACTTGCCCTTTCCCAGGGGCTGTGAGGTCATGATCCACGGTCGAGCCTTTTGTTCTGCGTTGCATATGAATTAAAAAAAAGTGTAACGCGATTCGAGACGACTTTGTGTTGTTTTTGTTCATTCCTTTCTTTACCTTGTTTCATACTAACGGTCTTTTCCCCTTTATTCAGTACCAAGTGGTCTAGCCTTCTGCTGTCAACCTTATAGATGTAATGGAGCCGTCTGCTCATCGGTATTTCGCTCTCCTGGCAGCTGAAAAAGAAGATTAAGAGACCTATTAAGAGAAAGAGGAAGGGAGAGAACGTCTCAAGAAAGAAGGTACCAAGTTGGATGGTAATTAACCGATATCGCTCAAACGAAAGACTGTCATGAGTGACGAACGGCAGGTGTTACCGTGGCCCGACTACGAACTGCACTTTGATCTTCTCGAATAAAGTGGGGATAACTTCACTGCTCGCTACAAACCCTGCAAAAGAGTATACGCAGCCGGAGGTCCTCTTCCTACAACCTTCACAGAGTGAGGTTCGACTTTCATTTCTGGACATTACCGCTGGCATCGAGACGGAACGATAAAAGGCTGAAACCTCGAGAGCGCTCTCCAGCCTCAACGACTCTCCTACCTTCAGGAAAGCTTTTTACGCCGGAATATTGCACTGCCGTTTAGATTATCCGTTGAGCGCCTCTTTAGCGAGGAAAAGAATGTACATCAAAAGGGAAAGTTAAGCGATGATAATATTGTAAAGTATTTGCGGCTGGGTTACATGAACTAAATATTTTATTATTTAGTCCATCCTGTGTCGAAACAGCAAACTCTTTGATTCAACAAAGTCGTGCGACGGTAGTAATATATATATATATATATATATATATATATATATATATATATATATATATATATATATATATATATATATATAAGCCTCAAAAAGTGAAATGAAATTTTTTTGAGTTCTAAATTGTCGGGTCTCTATAATAATCAACGCCCGATCGCTATGTGTTTCGCTCGTCTCCCAAGGAGTGACACAGCGCAACTTGAAGACAGAGAATGAGTTTACTGTAAGTGCTTGGTATGCTGGGCAAGTTGGTAATTGACATTCATACTAAAAATAGCGCGAAAAAGACTGTACTTCCCGGTTGCCCGTCCTCGAGAGCCGGCAGTCCGAGCCGCCGACCCTGGTTGTCGTCCGTCGTTCAGAGCTCGCAGTCGGAGTCCGTGTCCACGCCTGCGGATCATCCTTCCCACGCCAGCGCCTCGTAGGCTAGCTGTCCCGGGCTATCATAGCCCGAGTCTCGCTGCGGAACCACTCCGGGATCGTCGTGGCCCAGGCCGGTATGGCAGGCACGTACCTAGGGAGGGAGGAGGGGCCGCCGCCCCCCCCCCCCGAAATCTTCCATTTTGCTGGGGCCTCCTCTCCCCCTCCCCATTATACAACATTTTGTCACGGGCGCCGCCCCCCCCCCCCCCCCCCCCCCGAATCAAAATCCTGGCTACGTGCCTGCGGTGTGGCCAGGGCTCACCGTTCCCTCGGGTGCTGGTCAGAACCTCGCTGATGGACCGCTCCGGGGATCGCCATGGGCCAGACCAGCCAGAACGGCTCCATCGTTCTTGCCCGGCCCCAGCCTCGCGCAGCACGCTCTGTCTGGCGCCTGCTCGTGCCTCCCCGGCCGACCGCCTGTCACGTGCCCTCCGCCCCGTCGTCTTCGACCCTTCTCTCCCACAAAATAAATATAAAGCGTAGTCATCGTGTGTGTTCATCAATGTCTTCATAGTTAAATTTTAAAAAATGAAAGTTTTTTTAAAGTAACTTAGTTACAATGACGAAGTAACGTAACTGTAACGCGTTACATTTATTTTTAAGTATCTGTAACTGTAACTTAAATACATTTTTGACAAACTATCTGTAACTGTAACTAATTACTTTTTAAAAGTAACTTGCCCAAGTCTGCATAGAGCTTGGTTGTATAAAGTCATCATTCTGGCTCTTGAGAAAGTTGTTGCGCCTCGCCAATCCCCTTCTTGTCATCGCCCTGGAAACGCCTGCAGCGTTTCCAGGAGGATGGGTGCGAGGTGGGGTGAGTAGGGGGAGGAGAAAGGAGGGGGGGGTTAGTATTTTATGAGGAGCGCAAGTTCGTCTGCTTCTTTTGCAGGTGATTGCGGTGACGTCAGAACGCCGAGCAGTGATAAGCTCTGATTGAAGGATAGGGGGTAGACCTCGAAGCAAGCTGCCTCGAGGTCAACCGACTCTCCTTCCATCAGAGTCAATCAAAGCTCGGCGTTCCGACGTCACCACAATCACCTGCAAAGAAGCGGACGAACTTGCGCTCCGCATAGCCAAAAGCTGCCGCATGTCAGCGTCTGCTGCGCACAATGTGTTGGTGCGTTCTGGTGGAGGTAGGAAGCTTCCGGAGGCGACATGACGCTCCCAGAGGAAAAGCCGGGAGAGACTTCAGGTTTGGAGGGACACGTCCCCAAAAATGAGCAAAATCAAAACACGCTATTTGGTGAAAGGACGGCTGATTTAGCGCCAACAAGGATTTTGGTCACCATTGGGAGTGTTCCTACCGACCGCGTCTTCTGCTTCCGGTTTCACTCGAGGTTTTCTCCACCTCCTCTTCTTCCTGCCTCCGCGATTAGCGCTGTGGGATGCACGCCATGGTAGTCACGAAGAAGCGCCCATCACCAGCTTCCCGCTGACGGCTGCAACTTCGTCTCTTTTTGGTGGTGGAGAGCCTACCCTGGCCGAGTGTAGGGTGGTGGACACCCTACACTCGGCCAGTCAAAGAAGTTATCAGGGTCGGTTTGGCAAAGCTGCAACATTTTCGGTAAAAAGTCCTTTGTGCGTTTTTTTTGCTTTGGCGCGAGCGGTCGATGCAAACAGCGGCTGGCGAGACCTTCATCGTTGCAAAAATTAATAGTTGTGCATAAGCAAATCATCGTGCATTGTGCGAGGAACATTTTGAAGCTGTTTCTACTGCAGGGATGTGGGCTTGCCCACAACGCACATTTTGGTGATACTCTTTGTGTGTGTGTGTGTGTGTGTGTGTGTGCGTGTGTGCGTGTGTGTGTGCGCGTGTGCGTGCGTGTGTGTGTGTGCATGCGTATGCGTGTGGTGTGTGTGTGTGTGTGTGTGTGTGTGTGTGTGTGTGTGTGTGTGTGTGTGTGTGTGTGTTCGCAATAATAAGAACATTATGAACGCCCTTCGTGTATATCATTGTCTTCGAGTTTGCGTTTCAGGTTTTTAGCTTGTGACGGACAAAGCACATCGCGGTAAGGTGTTCACCCCCTCACAAGGGGCGTGAAGGGTGTCAGGGTTGGAGCGCTGAAGAAAACACGGGCGGGGTGTTCTACATATAGCCGCCGCATGTGCAAGGCGTGCCTCCACTGTGTGCAGGGTCATCGCTGCATCGAACGTATCGGATATCGCTTGACAGGGCGACGCAACGTGATGAATGACTCTAGACGCCACCGAGGACGTGCCGCGTCTAATGACAGCGCCGGGAAAGAAATAAGAAAAAAAAAAAAAGGCGGACAGTCCGATAAAAACAAAACGCGTCGCGAAAAAAGAAGAAAAAAACAACAACAGATAAATAAATAACGACTTGTCTGGGATGCTTTGATTTGTATTTGAGCTAGTCCGTCAAGTCGGTCGTTACACTCTAGAAAATGCCTGCGCGTCTACTTTCCCGCAAAATGCTCAAAGCGCCAGTCTCTGCGATCTAGGAAATCATCTCAGCGAATGATGAGGCGGAACATCCGTTTAGACCTCTGCGCTGTGGCATTACGCAATGCAAGCATGACTTCTTGCATTGCACATTGCATGTGGTGACTCTGGAACTGCGTTTCACAAGAGCGAAGGATTAGAGGGATTTCTGATTTTGAAAAGTGCGTACTGCCTATATGAGAAATGACCGTTTATAACGTTGACGAAAGTTTTTTGAGCCAAGAAAGAAAGGATGATGCGCGAGAGAAATATCAAATATACGGGACCGCCAAGTTTCCACTGCTACCCACTGATGGCGCCAGTGTGTCCTCTCGTCGTAAGAGATTTTAAGAGGTTGCAAGGCACTTGGTCTTAAGAAGTCGCAAGTGTGTGAACGGGCCTTTTAGTTGAAAAAAAAAAGGCACACGGGTAGAAGTCGAGGGAGAGGAGGAGATGAGATGACACGGGGGTGTCGGAACTCCGAGCTTAAAATTGGAAGGATTAATGCATAGACGCGAAGCTCCCTTTGTCTCTACTCGTTGTTCGCTTTCGGAGATTGAGTAGGGACAAAGGTCTACCCTCTAATCGCTCCAACCAGAGCTCTGTGTTTTGAAGTCTTTGCCCGCGGTCATGTCCTCCTCTCCCTTAATTTCTATCCACATACGTGTTATGTCTACGCTTCTGGAGAGGCAATTACTCTACTCCGTTCAGCCGTAAACTGAAACTGCGATGGGAGCTAGGTGCCCGCCGGACCAATCAGTCACCTCCGTTTCATCACATGTCCTCACCCTCTGCGCGTGGGTATGGTCGAGAACGTGGTGACGTGGCAAAACCGAGGCTTGTGATTGGCCCAACAAGGACGTAGCTTCCACCGCAGTCTCAGCTTGGCGTTGAACGGAGCGCCGTTTACAGCTAGAAAATAGACAGCTTGCGAAAAAAACACTGACACATAATATATATGAGTATATTTACGTTAGATGACATCCCAGGAAGCGACTAAATTAGTACTAGAAGCTACTCATAACATTTACGATATCGTGGCGAAATATTTTCCAAGATAAAGTTTTGAATTCTGACCTTTTAACGTCTTTGTTTTCTTGTTGTTTTTTTTTTTTAATTGTGACGATGCAACGCTGATCAACAGTTTTACGATTGTCGACTGTTGAGGGAGACAGCAGGAATATCAGTACTGGAAAATAATGTCGGTGCTTAAGTTTTATGCTGAAAACAACCTGCAAGAGTGCTTTTTTTGCTTTTTTTTTTTGCCAAAAGTTGTATGAAATTGCATTCTTGTACACTCGAAAAAAGTAATCGATTACAATCACAATTACTCTTGCTTAAAAATGCTTAGGTAGATTACTTGATTGATTCGAAAGAAAAGTAATTGAGCGTTTTTTTTAAAGTAACTGCTACTTCTCCGATTACTTCAGGTTTTCAAAAATACAAATTTTTCTGTCGGTTTGAAACGGGACTTTGGTAGTGTTGAACATTTGATTAGAATCACCAAACTATTACCTAGTTATCTTCTTAATGTACCGATTTTGGTAATCCGTCCTCCTGTCGCAGACTTGATTTGAGGATTTCTTGATGGGAAACTTGTATAAGCGAAGTGGGCCACTAGAAAGGGGAGGGGAAAATAGTGACAATTACGAGTCATTTTAATATTTCCAAAAATTAATCGAATAACTATAGCGATCCCTTCCTAACAAATGTATTCAAACGATTATAAAATTATTCCAAAGAGTAATCGATCACAAACTATTTGATTGCTTGTAATGTGCACCGTACAAATCTGTATGAAAGTTAAAATGGTCCCGACGTCCAAAGTCGGCTTACCTTCTAAACTTGGCTTCGTACTTCTCACAACCTTTCACATCTCGTTCCCAACGCGCGGCTAAAAAAAAAAAATAATTGAAAATAATATTTGTTAAACAAACAGGACTAAAACACGAGTGAGCCTTGTGCGGAGTTCTTCATACGCCCGAATTCCCGGCAAAACGTTTTCAAGTAGCAGCAAGAGTATGGTCGTGTCGATGGCAGAAAGGCGGACAGTTCAGCTCTGACCATTGTGCAAGCTGGCTAGTCCGAACCGGGATTATGGTAAGAAAGAAAAAAAGGAGAGATCACAATTAAGGAGAGATCGGAATTAAACGATTGCGGTGACGATGAAAGACGTGGTGAAGATGATACTAGAACTCATGCACACACGAACACACTCAAACGCACACACATAGACACAAACACACACAAAGGTGGAGGGTCCCGTATACAAGCAGTTTACTGTATTCAATTAAAACTTGTTGGTGGCCTCGTTGGTTCATGATGCAGTCTAGAAGTTCTTGCGCAACACAAGGGACAATCACAGGGAGTAGACACAGACAAGCGCAAAAACGCTTGTGCGTGTCTACTCCTTCTCATTGTCCCTTGTGTCGCGCAAAAACAACTTCTAGACAGTATCTGTATTTTGGGGTCCTTTCCAGATTGGCCCATTGGGTTACAGGCACCAAGCAGAGCAGGTTCGAATCGGATCCTGCGCAGGATCCACTCTCTTTGTGAGGAGCGCGTCCTTTCTGCAGCATCATTCTTTCGGCTTGCTCCCTAGATTAAAAACTGCCGGCCGGATTCTTCCACTGGTGCAATTTAGGCGTACTTTTTACCCCAGCCGCCTGTGTGGAAACGCTGCAGACAACGTAGCCAGGATTTTGATTCGGGGAGGGGGGGGGGGGGGGCAGGGGGAGGGGTTGTTCATGACAAAATGGTGTATGAGTGGGAGGGGTACAGAAGGCCCCAGCAAAATGGAAGATTTCAGGGGGCCCTGGATACGTGCCCGGGCAACGCCAAGGAAGGGGCTTGAAAACCTCGCGCATGGCACTCCGCTCCGAAATTTGTCAGCGAAATTGCGCTGAGGCGCTTGCTGTGAACGCGCATCATACAAAGCCATAGTGAGACCACCTTCCTGCAGCTGCTGGAAGAAGGCATTTGATTCATGATATCGCAGGAGCGTTTTCTACAGCTTTCTACAGCGGTACGCAAGGGGATTTTGCTGCAGTTTATTCGGAGTTTTCTACGCGTGTAAGGAACATGAGCCGGTTAAATCGTCGCCCTAATCCGCGGTTTTCTATGAAATGCAGCGTAAGACCACTAATGTTCCTGTACACAACCTCAGGTATTTCCGTTGGCATCGCCACCCGATGTTTCATATATTTGATTAAAGGCCTCGAGAAATGGTCTATTTCTGAATTTGTTTAAAAATATTTTCGAATGTAGGTTTATTTGGATGGCGATATAACTGAGATTATACATGATGTTTTTTTTTAAAACTATGTTCTTAATATTTGATTTTTTTTTTTTTTGGGGGGGGGGGGGAGAGACTACAGGTCTATCAACATACGCAAGAAACTGACATCGCTTTGTGGGTTGTTTTCGCGCCAAATTGTAAATATATCCGGTTCTATCCGCTCAGTGTTGAAACTTTGTAGGAATTTATAATATTTGTGTAATACTTCGTTAGATGGTTGTATTTTTATCACACCACCGTATAAAAAGCTCCATGTTTTCGTAAGAGTTAAACTTGGCAAACAATGATAACGTATATTTTTTTTTTAGTGTGTGTGCTAGCTGCTTTTTTGTTCGTGTCGGCGAACTCGTACCTTAAACTCGGGACTAAGCAGGCGTGTCCCATCCGAGGAGCCACAGTTAAAAAAAAAACAAACAGACATTTTTTTTTATTGTTGCTTTATTTTGGTAGTTGACGGAAGTGAACCGTGCATCTGGCAGTACCAAAACGGAAT
Source organism: Ixodes ricinus (assembly GCA_037355805.1). Taxonomy (NCBI): domain Eukaryota; kingdom Metazoa; phylum Arthropoda; class Arachnida; order Ixodida; family Ixodidae; genus Ixodes; species Ixodes ricinus. Next base: position 151,024 of record JAZHYW010015194.1, read on the forward strand.
GCAGATGCTATATATATATAAAACTATCGCGTTTCTTTTTTTTTTTCATTTGCTGCTTAATGTTTTTTTTTTACTTAATTTCGTTGCAGAGCACCGAAGGCTCTTGAACTCACCCGACCTTTTCCGAGGTCGTAGCACTCGTGCAAATTACTGGCGAGATAGAAACCACGTAAGACGATCCGCTCTCGTCGGCCATTTGTTTCTGTTCTCTTGGTTCCGCAGCCCTGATTCACTGCTCCCAGAGATAAAAGCGGACTCGAAGGGGGCGGTGCAATCATCAAACGCTCGCTTAAGGGCCGCGCCTGTAACAGGCCGGGATTAACCTTTCCGAGCATGGCCGTAAACGTTGCATCTGCATTTTATTGAGCCTACGGAAAAAAAGCTTCGTGCGAGCGCCCTATCCGCGGTCCTTGTTACACGCGGTGGTATCACGCACGTCAATCCCGATATATGCGTTTTATTTTTTTGTACTGGCTTTTCTCGAGGGCTTAACGTTGCGGATGTAGATACCAGATTTCCCCCGAATTTATTAACAACATTGAGACAAGCGAGTGCACGATTTCTTGCCAGTGACTCTATAGACACGAATCGGGGAGTTTAATGGTTTAAGGGAACATTTGTAGACGACGAAGCGAGCGCCCTTACGATGCAACAGGGCTTGTTATTTTATGTCTTATCACTCTTCAAATCGAGAATATCCGATTTTACGAGGCCCTCGACGTTCGTTAGCCGTAAAAACGAAAACAAAAATAAGCAACATTGGGTGCGGTTAATGATTTTGTCGAGTCGTGTTTACGACGTTCTTCGGCTGGCAGTCCGTCGCGAGAGTTGTGCAGCTGCTTACGAAAAAAAAAAAAAAAAGAAACACGGTGCATACGTCAAGCATCGGGTTTTGCTGGTTGGAACCGTGTATACGCTAGTAAAGCGTGTCGCTAAGCCTAAAGATGAGGAGGGCAAGATTGCACTGGTGGACTCGGGAGTAGCTCGCCGTTTCGAGCTACTGAAAGTGTAAAAACAAATATAAAAAGAAAGTTCGTTCTTCGAAGTTTTATTGCGAAATAAATGGCGGGTTCAGTGCACCGGGCGCCTAAGTCGTAGGATTATTGTCATTTACCCGCACTAATATATTGAAATATTTAAGCATTAAAAAAAAAAAGCCAGCTGTAGGTAGACGTTTTGCACGGAACTGGGACTGAAAGGATATTTCACGCTGTCAATACTAACGACTCGATCGATTTATTTTTAGAAATTAGAGGAAAAAGATAGTGGTACGATTGGCAGCTGCAGTAGCGGAAACGTCTTTAATTGCTGTATTGATGCTTCAAGGGAAACTGAATGACTTGTCTATTTGAGGAAAACACTTAAATCGTCTTCATTTGGGCTCCAGGATGACGAATATCTAGATTACTCCTTTTTTTTTTTTCAGTTCGGTCCACGGAGGCTGCAGAAATTGATTTTCAAGGTACCGCTGAAGCCACTCCTTCCCAGAGCGTGACCTCAGATTAGGAGTTTTTGGAATCGCGCATCTGCAGCGCCTGTCAAAGCTATGCACGAGCACTCTTGCTATTTTGAAAGAAAAGGGCAGAAAAGGACGTCACGAATGGTATCAGTGCGGGGAAATATAGCAAGCCATAGCCTCCTCTATACTCACAAAGCCTGGCAGTTCGACGACGGAGCCACAGAGTGCCCGGTCGCAGACTTGGAGCGCGAGGATCTGGTAGCACAGAGCATTTCTCGGGGAACCTGGTCGTCGGCGCACAGCTTTGCAGCGGCGAGGACCCGAAACATGGTTTTCAAACCCGACGAGAAAAGAAGCGGTAGCGCGAGGAACGCGAGGAGCACGAGCGGACATTCCATCGCTCGGGAGAAGTGTGTTTCGGCGTCTCGCCGCAGCGGGGCGCCCGTCACGTGGCTTTCCTCTCATCCGTTGTCTGCTGCTCTACCTTTTCACTTTCGGCGGCTGCGTCACGTGACGATCTGCCAGGCTTTGTCAGCAGAGAGGAGGCTATGAGTAAGCTTGCAATGGCACGTGCTGTCCACACGAGCGACACGGGCTTGGCGTCCCAAAGATTCTAGTATGACGTCACTACCGATCGGTGGTTTTTCGTGTTTTCTCGCACTTATAGTCACATCTTCGCGGAAAGCGAACGTGATATTCAGATTCACGGGATAAAAATACGCCAGAATTCATTTCTAACTGGTTTCTTCCAAGAAGTGTTGCAGCTTCCCTTTAAAGGTTATTGAATATCAACAAGAGGCACTTATGGCTTAAAAAACACAGGTCGTGACTTAGTGCCTTTGCGCTTCTTGCTTTGAGATAGGTTACTTTGCGCTCTTGTCGGCTATTGCCGCAATCCCATTTTCCGCAGAGCGATAATAAGAAGCTCGAGAGTCGTCTCGCCTTGCGGTTTTGAAGTCACCAGTGACAGTAGTATCACTATTAAAGAACATGTACTATCCCTACCAGTGAGTGATACACTGAATAGGGCGAGAGCGTTTTTTTTGTCCTTTGTGGTTTTTTTATCCGTTCGTAATAAAGCGGCAATTCACAATAACACCGAATAAACTAAATTACAGTGATTTACGTTTATTTGACTGTAAAGTAACATTAAAGCCAGAAGTAAAAAAGAAAAAAAGGCGGTCGACGAAACTTACACGTTGCTGAAAATACGAGTTTACGAGAGATCAAAAATAAAAAGAAAAGAAAAAGAAACCTGATACCAGTAACATGGCCTAAGGTACCTAAAAAATGAAAAAATAGTACCAAAACACTCGCGTTTGCCGGCGCTTTGATGATTCATGATTGTTCTCGCGATCTCTTAGGCATATCGTTTTTTTATGTTCAGTACTTTTTTGAATCAATATTCGTATAACTTGGAGGCGCAAGCACGTACTGCGTGCGCCATTTCCGTCCCCCCCCCACCAAAAAAAAAAATACTCGCACGAGGAAGTTGGCAAGAAGCCTCTGTCACGCGATCCTGTATCCTCTCGTGCGAGCTCATCTCCATGCGCGTACTCCTTTTATCCGCTCCATCGGCTTCCTCCCCGCTGCCGCCGTTGCCCTCGATGAAGATGCCTCGTGTCGATAAGGCCGGGGTCTCGCGAGCGTAATTCCCCACGTCCGAATCCCATAGGCGCGGCGTAATAGAGGCCACCCCAACAATAAGTCATGTTTACCTCGTGCCACCCAGTGATACGCGATACCACTCAAGTCCAAGGCGATCTTATCATCCCTCCGCTTCATGCCACATGCCTACTTTCGTGTTTTGTGCCCCACGGGCACTATACGCCGGACACGCCAACTCAAAAATAATACCTTTTCGTCGTTGTTATTAACGTTTTTTTTTTGTTAGATCATACAACGTGCAAGGTTCGTGGCGGCGGCTGCGGCGGTGAACCTCCGTCGAACAATTAGACGCGTTGCTCGTTGGACCCTGTCCCGATATTATGCAAACGCGACTAAAGTAATAGGCACCGTTAGAGACACAGAACGCGCGTTTACACGCCGCGGTCGGAAGCTTGGTGCACCTCCTCGGCGCTCGCCGAGATTTCATTTATTATTCCAGCTGGACGTCGCGAATGCGCTTCTGTCACGGCGCCTCCAGCGTCCTCTTTTGTTCTTTTTCCCCGCTGGCAAAAAGGGTGTCGGCTCGCTGGCTCCCCACGCTCTCCAAAACACGCATGCGCGCGTATACGAGCCGTGCGGTCGGCTGCCCTAATGACGCTGTTGTTTTCTCGATGAGCCGCCGTCCGCGACGACTTCTGCCACCGCCGCCGTTGCCGCCGCCGTGTATAATTAGCTCCAGCATGAATTAGGGTGTGTCCCGATAAAATAAAATAAGACGAAGCTGTTTGTTGCGCCTTGAGCTGCGTTCGGTTGCGTTGCGTGGTGGCTGCAATTTGGGAGCGGGACTGGAGACACTCGCCGGCGGATTTCGAGCCCGACTTCGCGTCGATCGAGAGATAGCGGAGGCTGCGTGTGACGCGATGGAGGGGCGACGGATGCCGGCAGCTCGCAAAATTACGAGAAGTGAGATGTGGCGAAGAGACAGGAGAGCCGAGGCGACGCGGCTAGTGTGTCGTCGTCTATGGGTGCCGGCCGTGCCCATCCGGTGACCGTGGCGGCGTTTTTTTTTTTTGTGTGTGTGTGTGTGTGCGTGTGTATTTTTGCCTTAATGGTAAGACGGCTTGTGCTTTGCGACACGGAGACAAGGAGGGGACGCTGATTTTATCGGGTCTTCCGGGAAAATTGCGCTGCTGCTTTCGAGACAACAGATTTCTCAGGCGGGTGAGAACTCGCTACTAAAAAGAAGAAGAATGACAATGGTGGAGCAAATATGTACTTTTTTTTTCTTTTTTTGCTGATCTTCTGGGAACTGTAGACATTAAGCCTCGTTGGAGCAGGTGATAGTGTACCTTTATTATTTGTTTCTGACTTCTTTTCTTTTTTCATCAACTACATATTTTTGAGTTTCAACTTATGCTTGACATTTGTATTTTATAGTGTTCTTTTTATTTACTGTACTCCTAGTTTCGCTCGAATATTTGAATTTGAACGTTAGATATTTGTATTCTCCCCTCCAACGGTAAGGAAGGTGAGGGTGAGAAAACATGTTTTGAAAAGTCTATTGTTTTTTTTTATCTGTAATTGCATCGTAGAAACGTATTTAGTCCCAATGTTTGCTTGGAAAGCCGGTACAATATCTTCACGATCATGGAACGCAATTCCTATAAAAATCGCGCACGGAAAGTGATGTTGACACTTTCATTCGTGTGGGCGGTGTGCGTGTAGCACACAGAACAGCCAAATGACGATAATGATCTTACGTAATCGCTATCTGTTTCTAAAGATTTAAGCAGGGCGTCGAACGGAACCCGAACTCAAAACATTAACGAAATTGTATGTCATCGAATCTGGACTGACCTGTAACAAACAATAAACAACAGACTGCGCACCTGAAGCAGAGCCAAATTTAAAACTCTCACAGTGATGGCCGCGGTTCAAACTATTTGATGATAACTACGTATCAAAATTTATTATTTTGCTTTTTAACTTTTTTTATTGTTTAAGATAAAGATGGGGCCCCTCCACCGCTTTCTTCCGTGCCACGGAGTACGTACAGATCATTGTGAAGATTTGCCATGCATGTATTCTAAATATGGCGCCAACTATTTTACAGGGCACTGTTCACAATTGCGGCGTCTTGTATTCCTTTGAAGTTCGGCCTCATATTTTTTTGTAAAAGTGAGAATAAACAACATAAAGAACAGAAACCACTCTGTTGAAGCTGACAAATCACACATTTTTTTACTTCTCTTCAATTACACGTAGCCAGTGTATCACGGAGGTAGCTGTTTTCAGAAGAGGTATGCCGTAGATTAGTGAGGGAGCATGGTCACACTTCTGGGTGATATCTGATTCTTTCCACTTCATTTTGTATTTACAAACACTAAATCATCAATTCTAGGTATCCTTCAGAAGCAATTGGCAGATTGTGTTATGAATATGACATGGGCATGAATATCTGTGCCGAAAATAAATAAAAGCGATTGATGAAACCATTTCCTTAACTAATACAGAAAGCAAATTGGCTGCAGAAGCCACTGTTGTTGCTTGTCTATGAATTGCAATAGCATTCGTCATGAGTCTCATGACGCAGCTCACTGTGAATGCAACGACGCAAATTCTGAGTAAACATTTTGATTTTATGAATGGTTGACGACGCCATCATTAACGTCAGTGTGACTGCAGCGCGCTACTTCGAAATTGAGTGATTGCTTCGTCTCTGTTAATCCTTTAATTTTTTGTCTCTGTGTAATCACTTGAAGAAAGACTAACACCCCAATTTTTTTCTTTTGCCAGGCGATATATTATTGTGTCAGAAGACTACCCAATCAATATTTTGCTACAGCGTCACGTATATATTTAATAAATTCAAAATACGCAACTGCTCGAAACCGAAACCGAAACTGTACTGGGGTGGAAGAAGAAATATAGAGGAGGAGAACGTTACCAGAAGTCCCGTGGTTGTGCATATTTTTTTGTCAATCAACGTATTTGCAGTTTTTAGAATCCGCAAAAAATATATATTATATTTGTTGTCTACTTTTAGTATTGAGTGTGTACCTTCGAAATACCCACGACTTTGATTATCTTTGGTGGTTGTGTCTAAACCATAGGAAATGGCACGTGACCACTGAGAAGAGAGTGAGCTGGGCACGACTCAAACCGGCCAGTTCTCGATGGGTGGTTTTCAGGTGGAAAGAAAACAAATTTCGAGCCGCAAATAGTGTTCTGGGTAGTTGGGCTCTCATATGGCATGTACGAATAAAAACCTTGGCGAGCATAAATACCCTGTCAGTGTTATTTTAATGTTCCAGCTGTTTCCCAGTGATCATTGCAGCCTCGCATGTGTGACTTGTCCTGTCTCTGTGTAATCGTTTAATGTTCAAGCTGTTTCATCACCATCATTGACCATGTACCACCAACTAGCTCAACTCAAACCGATAATTGCTTCGTAGTTTGGGCACAAATGTGAATGTCGGGCGTACTTCAGCTCCGTGTATGCGCGGCGCGGGTTAATCTGCTTGGTAGGACGACGTCAAGGATAGACACTCTAGGACGACGTCTAGGGTAATCTAAAGGACTACCTCTAGGACGATATCTAGGATGACCTCTAGGACGACCTCAAGAACGACGTCTAGGACGACATCTAGGACCTCTAGGACGATATCAAAGGACGACCTCAAGGACGACCTCTAGAACGACGTCGAGAACGACATCAAGGACGTTAGATCCTTCGAAGAGGGCACGGATGTGAAGGAGTGCGTACGACAGCTACGCATACGCGCGCCGAGCATATGCAAGGCACATTCGAGGCCAGATCCCGTATTACGAAATCCGGGTGAAGTAGCTAAATAATTCTATCCAATAAAAATAATGATATCTCATTAAAACGTATACAAGTGCACTACAGGACATTTTGAGCTTCGATGTTCCTGTAAAGCTGCGTTTTCTGCACATTCACGGACTGCACCCAAAAGCTGACTTTACGAAATTTCTGAACAGTAGATATATTAACCAAAGATTCCCTTTTGAAGTAGAATTCACCAACTTACCTATGACTTAAAAAAATGAAAGCCGTTTACACCTCCCTGTAACGCCGAATTAGAGCGCAGCTCTTGAGGAGGAGGGGCACACGGGGGGGGGCGTCACGTGACCTCGAAGGGGGGGGGGCGGAGACAATCGAAGAGCTTCGCTCTAAAATAAACAGACGAGTGGTAGTATACACGTAAATTCCATGTTTATTTGTGTGTGAGATTTCGGCACGAAGGTATGAACATGGTATGTTGTCGTTTTCTAGAGCGCAGCTCTTAGGGGCCCATTTCCGGCTTGAGCGGCGTCGGCGTTCGCCGTCACTGTCGCCGTAATTGCACGTTTTATGCAATCCAGGTTGCATGCAATCCAAGTTGCATGCAACCGGCGTTGCATACAGCCCACCAACATCAATGTTACCGCGCGTTGCATGCAACCCAAGTTGTATGCGAACCGCGTAGCATGGCAACCTGACTGAGTCGCCGGGTTGCAAGCAGCCCGGCGACGCCCCCAAGGTCACGTGAACCCCCTCTTCCCCCCGAGGTCACGTGACCCCCAGGTAACCGTGACCCCCCCCCCCCGCCCGAGGTCACATGACCCCCCCCCCCCCCTCAGTACGCTTCCCTCCCTCCTCTTCTCAAGAGCATGCGCTCTAATTCAGCGTTACAGGGAGTTGTAAACGGCTTTCATTTTTTGTGTAAAAGTAAAGTTTCAAATTAATCCAGTTTTAGTCAGGATATTCAAGTATAAGACTAGGATAATCTTAATGTAAAAGTAATATGCGTGACGTAAAAGAAAGAGTCCCCATACACCGTATTTTGTTCCTCGTCGATCGTCATCGACCACTGTATACCCATCATTTACCATAAACAATCATTTAACGATATATTAATGTAGACACTTATGGAAACTTTTGCTAGTGTTATTTGCCGTCATAATATATCTTAAAAATTCTCTGAAAATAGGCACACGCACAAGAAGAAAAAAAGGCTAACCATCTTTGTCGTCTAACTTACATGACCGTATCGGAGGCGGATCCCCAATAGGCCAACGGCGAAACGTCCAATCGATGGCTGCAGAAGTGTAGCTACCTGATGGCAAGTGGAAAACATCTCTGGCACGCTTTTCCGTATGCATATTTGTAACGGGCCGGTCTTGTTTACAGTCTAAGGCCCATCATTTCGGTCTGAATATGCACTCAAAGAAATAACCTTTGTGGAAAGCTGAAATGTTTTCTTAGAAGCTTGTATGTCACAAGATCAAGCAAAAGTATGCATCAGGTGACTGCAGCAACACTGCAAAAGGTGATGACCAAAAAAAACGATAGACAGACAATCAATGTAAAGCTCCCTTTACCCTCATACGACTTTAAAGTAAATACAAATTAGACATTAATTGTTTAGAAAGCGTGCGCAGCCGAGTCTGCAATAGCATGGCGAATGATTGTTCGCTCTATAGTTGAGAGCCTAATAGTCGGTTGCAGCTTTACAAGATCAGCAGCCGATTTTTTCGCCTCTAGCGCCAGCTCGCCACACGTTCCACAACACTTCGGCGCACGCGAAGCCAAACACACCGGGAGCCGACGAGCGCGCGCTGGAAGCAAAGCAACTACTACTAATCTTATGTTGTAACCGACTAGCCTGAGATCTTTAAACGTGCATCACGTAGTAGTGATACACGACCACACCCCGGTACGATGCTTGTCCAGATCGAAACGGGCAGGCGGTGGGGATTCAGCCCGGAATTCTCATAGGATCGGGAGCGCGAGGTTTTGTTATGCGTGCTGCCTGCTGGTGTGCGCTAGCCAACTCGGCTGCCAATTTGGCATAAAGGGAAGTCCTCCAGCTCATGTCATTGTACTGAGCCCTTATTTATAAATAATTAAATAATCGAGACAAAGCTGCAGCCCCCGCTCGCGTAAAACTTAATCGGTCCCAGCCATAGTGGTGCCCGTTCACTTTCTTTCAAATCTCGCGGCGTATGCATCGCCGGTCGGTCATGTCGTAATGCAAGAAAAAAAAAAAAAAGAAAACCGAAACATAGAAACGAGCTGCGATGTAAAGCCCCTTTTGTTTCCCAGATGTGGGGAGGGCATGTAATTCCGCTCGACTGCTGCCTTTATCTTCCGCCACACCTGCTATAATGAAAAATTGTCATCGGAGACTTCGTCGTTTTGAAAGGCGCCCTCTCGGTTTCTGTATAGCGAAATCGTTGAGGTGATTTGTCATCCCCTTCAGCTGCTGCACTAATCTGTTCGAGTTCACATCGGTTCTTGGATTGCAGATGTCTCGCAACTGCGATTGGCGCGTCTCTGCCCCGGGACGTTGGCCCAGCATTAATGCGAGTCGTGGGGCTTTGATGTTTTACTTTTATTCCAACGACGGTGATTACGGTAGGTCCACATTTTGTAAGTACATTGATCAGCCGCATTTAAACTTGTATTTTTTGCCGTGCGCTTGACTTTGTTGCTGATTGTTTTTTTATTTGTTTTTTTGCACTTTTATAGCATAAGTCTTTCGTTGTGTCTCGTCAATTTTTAATAATAAACATATACTCTGAGGTAGGTTCTCGTAGTTTACGAATAGGCGCTAGACTTCTACCTTTACGCTTGCATACAAAAAAATGAATATGGTTTGTTCGTGTGTCAGGAGCAGTCTCGGTTACTTATAAAATGTAATCGAATACAATTCTATTTACCTTTAGTTCAAAAGTTTTCAATTAGACTAATTCGTTACTTGAGAAAAAAGATAACCGACCGTTACTTGTGAAAATGAACCGTTAGCTTTCCGATTACATCAGATTTTCAAAACAACTAATTTTTCGGACGGTTTGGAAAAAGGACTTTGGTACTGCTTAATATTAGATTAGAATAACCAAATTACAAATTACTCATCTTCCCAATTCACCAATTTCGCCAACCCTTCCCCACCTCCCGACACAAAACGAGTTGCCGCGCGCGTACGCGGATGGCGCCACCATCAAGGCGCAGCATGCAGCGCTTGTGTGGTGGGAGACGCTCATTACTATAAAACTAAGGGAAAATAATATCGAATCAAACTACATTTAGGTCATGTCATAAGTGCATATTGCTTCAAAAAATGCAAATTACGTATTCGTAAAAATATAATATATTTTCTTTAAGGTTTGTGTTAACCGTTGTAGTGGCGTCTGGCGTCCATGCGTCTGCTCGGTGCTTTCGCGCTTTTTCTCTCGCCTTCGGTGCGTTAATGCATAAATAGCCGTTCTGCGCGAGCCTCGGACATTCGGGCGAGTGTAAAGCTTTGTCGTGTCTTTGAACTTCCTTAGGTGCGGTTAAGCGCGAAACACATGTACGACGAAACCGTCCGATCCGACGTCCGATCAGGCAATACGACGGTCGGAGGCGAGGGCTTTCGACGCTCTCCGGTGCTACGAAAACCCTTGCCCCCAAGGTCATTCCGGCAGTTCCGCACGTCGGATCGGACGGTTTCGTCGTACATGTGTTTCGCGCTTTACGCGAAGTGGTGGAGCTAGCAGCGTCGGGGACAAGAAGCACCAACCAGTTCGTTCGGATCCCAACTGACGACGGTGAGTTGTCAGCCCAATCGAAACCTTTCCTAAGCTGATCTTCCAGCCACAAATTGCGTCATTTGAGGGTTATGTACCTCCTTTTAGGTAATTTAACAAATCGTTTAATTTTTTGAAGCTCACAAAATACCGCCGTGATTTCATTGCTCTGCACATATTTCGGCGAACGTCCTGAGCACGTTGTTCTGTGGATGAAGACCAGTCCTGCAAATATTTTATGATCCGTAGGCGCAATCTCACCTCAACCTCTCATTGATGTGATGCGCAACGGTGTAAATCCCCGTCAAGTAAATTGTACATTTTTGTATAAATTTTATTCTGCCAGTTTTATCATTCCTACTTCACATCTTGCAATATCTGCCGGTATTTATTGTTTTATCTCGTATAGATGCTTTGACATTCCTGCGACTGGTTTACCATATATTTTCTTTTTTAAAATAATATTTAGGAAGCTGGATAGTAAACTAATTTTATTTCAAATGACACTTTAAACTCGCTTACGAAAGAATTACACACAGAAAGACAGAGCACATACAGCTCATCTTTCGTGAGATGTGGTGTCCGTGTTTTGTCCTTCTATGCCCAATCATTCCGTAAGTTTTACACCCACTAACGCACTCACCTGAAAACAGTTTAAACTCATGCCCTTTTTGTGTATCCATACAGATCCCCAAGGCGTGGAAATCACTGCAGGAAGGACCCCGAAAAACGAAGAGGAAGTGTCCGTGGTCACTTATTTGCGTATACCAATCCATCAAGTTGAAGATGTAACCATCAGCATGATAGATTCTGCCATGGGAACCTATGCAGTCTAACCCACGGTCTATTTTAATGTAACCCGAGAATGGCTTGGGCAAAGAGGATGATAAAAAAAAAACGATAGTCTAGCTTGGGAGCAGCGCTAAGGAGTGTTTCGTAGCCCTGTTCCTTCTCTGCAAGTGTATGTGTGGCGACAAGGCAAACTCATGTGTTTTTACATTGTCCTGTGCAGATCATTTACAATCAATAGACATCTTGTAAACCCTGAGATGGGGAACGATAGAGTGCAGCTCGCCTGCGCTCTATCACTGCTAACAATCAATAAGTGTTTTGGTTGTCATCCCTGGTCGCTGTTGTTTTGTTATCGTATGCCAATTGTAAGGCTGCAGAGGCCTTGTCAAGTCAAAATAATTTGACTTTTTGCCTTTGCAGCCTACATCACTGCCTGACGATGTAAATAAATTGATTGATTGATTGATGGATTGATTGATTGAAATACAGCAAACATGGGAAAGAACAATGAAGTGGCTGGTTCATCCCATGGGCATCTTGGGTTTTCGGCTGTGCTTCTCGAGACCCTGAAGAGACAATGTTGTCCACTGCGAGAGCAGGTTTCTACCACGTGATTTTTATGTAGCAAGATCAAACTAACAGAAGCCTTTGGGCATCCACTTTGTTCAGAGGAGTTGTTAGCCTTTTGGTAACCAATAAACTTAAGGCAGTATTTTCTTCGTTTTTTTTAGATCTGTTGCCGCAAATCAGTAATACCAGGACCTTTGGAATCTAGAATTCAAACAACTTAGAGAGTTTCATTCTTTGAGATGCCAAGTTTGGCCTTAAAATATATGACCCACTTAAATTTGCTTTATTGTCTTATTACACAGGTTTAAGAATTAATTATTTTATTAGAAATATAAATTCAGGGTGTTATTTCAGATTCCACAGCCAATAACTATTTAAATATATTTGTAGACATACCTCTCCGATAGTGCTGTTTGCATACAATACTTCGGCAGGGCTGCATATCTAACATTGTGAAGCAACCCGAGTCTTAGGAAATACGAAAGTTGACAACAAGAGAAGGAGAATGTACCAAACACAGCTGTATGTGAGACGCTCTCCTTCTCTTCTCTTGTTGTCAACTTTCGTGTTTCATCAGCCCCAGGCTGCTTCACGAGGGGATCAGTGACCTATTGGGTGAGCGCACTTCAGCTCGGAGCACGTGGAGCGAAAGCTCGCGCTGCAGAGCCCAGGGAGGCTACAAGCGCGGGCTCCGGGCTTTTAGCGTCCCTGCCAAGCACTCGCGCGTCGTGCAGGGCAGGCATTGTTCAGAGCATAGCCTACTATATACTGACAAAGCCTGGCAGATCGCCAAGAGAAGCGGCCGCCGAAAGGGAAGAGGTGGAGCGGCAGACAACGGACGAGAGGAGAGCCACGTGACTGGCGCCCCACTGCGGCCCACTGCGAGACGCCGCGACGCTGCGAAGACGCGAGGACCCGAAAGTGTGTTTCGTGTCCTCATCGCTGCAAAATCTGTGCGCTGACGTCCAGGTTCTCCGAGAAACGGCTCTTTGATGCTCTAGTGCTACCAGATCCTCGTACTCCGAATCTGCGCCTGGGCACTCTATGGCTCCGTCGTCGAAATTCCAGACTTTGCGAGTATCGAGGAGGCTATGTTCAGGGCCACATGCTCGCGTTTGTAGCATCGGCTGCGTCTGGACTTAAGCTGAAACGAGTTATAGGTTCAATCACCACCCCTGCCCGTTTCGATCTGAATGAGCATCGTACCGGCGTGCGGTCGTGTATCACTACTGCGTGATGCACGCTAAAGACCCCAGGCTAGCAGTCGTACTGAACTGGCCAAATTTCTCCTCTACAGTGGGTAACAATGTCTCCATGTTCTGGCAGACTAAACTCCCGCTGTATAAACAACTAACGAGTAATTTGTTTGCTTCACAATGTTAGTATACACCAGCTCACTTGCGCCTTTACGTTCTATTTGCATATTTACTTCACACTGTGTTTTCTTCTACGCAAAAAGATATCAGAAATTATAATTATTATGTTTTCATGCCGCGGAAACGGACATTTCTGTTTGCTTTTACAGTATTGTCTCGTTTATATGGACATCTTTATTCCCAAAACAATTGTCCATAATGTTAGTCATCCATAATCATGAATCAATGCCAACATCACAGATAATAAACAATGAAGATGGTATGTTGTTGATGGTTGTTCACCTGCAACCGTGATAGGTAATGAAGGGCAAGTGGCTCAGGCTGGAAACCACAGAAAATTTTAATCATTGTCAGTGACCAGGTCTTATCTGACAATAGTGAAGCTCTGGGTGAATTCTGTAACCGAAGAGCATCACTAATCTTTTTTGTTTCACTAATCTTTTGGTCCTTTGTTGTTGTTTTTTTCACACGTTTTTGCGTTTGTAGTACGTCTTTACAAAGACCATAAACAAATTTTACCCATTTCGTTCCCAAACTAGCTGTCCACAGTCCGTACTCCGGTTTCTGTATGTAACGTAACGAGTTCGAATTGTATGGGGACACATCAGTCCACCAAATATTGTATTTTGGCCTATATGGTGGTGTGACTAAAACGATCGTCAATATTAACGAGACATTACTGTATTGTGTTTATAAATCACGAAGACAAATATTACCTAAGCGGTAATATTTGCACTCTTAAGTAATGTCGCGATGCTTGTAACGCGATGCTGTAATTCGTTCCTTTTTTGTAACTTTTAACTGTAACTTGATACATGTTTTTGAGGTAACTGTAACGATAACTTAAATACCTTCTGAAAAAAGTAGTTTAAAAAAGTAGCTGCGAAACTACAGATACTTTTTGCTGAAAAAAATAACCCTATTCTGTAAACACGACAGCGGGTTCGAGCATGTGCGGAGGTTGGCCCCCACATTAGATGCGTGAAAACAAAACAAGAAAGCAAAAACGTTTTCGTCGGAGCAAAGTGCCGGCGCAGAGGACAGACATTTTCTACTTCTGTTTTTCTTTTTTTTATCGCGCGGAAAGGCGTATTTAGCATCTGCTCTGATTTCAAACTTTTTCTGTGTGGCTCTCTCGCCCAATGTTCACACTTTCCGGCCTCATCAAACACCCCGACCTCTTCAGCCAAGCGACAGAGCCACCTCGCGGAAACACGGGCCGCGTAGACACCTAGCGGTGAACTGTTCAACTCAGAACAAGAGCACTCTGTCGTCGGTGCCGCAGCAGTTGCGGCGAAAGCTTTTTTGCGAAAGCGAGTGGCCGTCATTAGACACTCTCTGACCGGGGCCATAGACGACGTTTCTACTGGCCGACTTGTCCCTTCCCAGGGCCGCCAGCGCGTGATCCACGGTCGATTCTTTGGTTCTGCATTGCATAAAGAAATTAAAAAGAAAAGCGTAACGCATTCCGAGACGACTTCGTGTTGTTTTTGTTCACTCCTTTCTTTACCTTGTTTGATACTACGGTCTTTTCCACTTTAATCATTTCCAAATGGTTTAGCTTGCTGCTGTCACCCCTATAGATGTAATGGAGCCGTCTGCTCATCGGTATCTCCCTCTCCTGACAGCTGAAAAAGAAGATTAAGAGACATCTTTAGAGAAAGAGGAAGGGAGAGAACGTCTCAAGAAATAAGGAAACTTGTTCGATGGTAATTAACCATTATCGCTCAAACGAAAGGTTGTCATGAGCGACGAACGGCAGGTGTTACCGTGACTCGCCTATGAACTGCACTTTGACCTTGTCGAATAGAGTGGCGATAACTTCACTGTTCGCTGCAAACACTGCAGAAAAGTATACGCAGCTGGGGCCCTCTTCCTCCAACCTTCGTAAGCACCTCGGGGCTTTGTTTCGTCTTTCATTTCTGGACACTACCACTCAGGCATGGAGACGGAACGATGAAAGGCCGAAACCTGGACAGCGCTTTCCAAGCCTCAACGACTTTCCCATCATGAGGAAATATATTTTTTTTTTACGCCTGAATATTGCACTGCCGTCCAGCGCACCCGTTGAGCCCCTCTTCAGCAAGGAAAGGAATGTGCATGAAAATGGGAAACTTAAGTGATGAAAACTAGTAAAAGCAGTTGCTGCTGCGTTACATGAAATAAATGTTTTATTATTTAGTCCTGCTTCTATCGAAGCAGCAAACGCCTCGATTCAACAAAGTTGGGCGAAGGCAATATTATATATCTCAAAAGTTAAATGAGAGTTTTTCTAGAGAGTTCTGAAATAAATATGAATCGTGGTCATTGTGTGTTGTCATCTATGGCTTCAGTAGTTAAATTTAAAAAAAACGAAAGTATCTTGAAAGTAACTAAGTGAATATAACAAAGTAACTATAATTCTAACGCGTTACTTTTGTTTTTAAGTAACTAATTGTAACCTAACTACATTTCTGACATACTTTCTGTTACTATATAACTAATTAATTTTTATACATAACTTACCCAAGACGAAATATTTGGTGCCGCCGATGTCGTTTAAAGGTGAAAAAGCGCTATACCGTCTTCGCGCATTAGAGAGTTTTAGTAGATCGTTCCGATGACTCCGATAACGATACCCGAAACTCTGCCTCCGCCTTTGCGCTTACACATATAGTATCGTTATCGGGGGTATCGGAGGTATCGGAACGATCTACTAAAACTCTCTATTGTATCTCTACTGTAGCAGCTCATGCTAACCTAAATACTGTGCGGATTTATTTTTCGCATAGCAACGCTTGTTTAACGGCGTAAATTATTTTTCTTTTGTCACGCCAATGACCGAATAAATGCGTCAACGAGTGCGAAAAATGTTGCGCCTGTTTAGATTCCCTGGAATGCGCCGACGACAAGAGACGGACTGTCAACTACTGGACGCAAGGCAGGCACCAACGCAAATAGCATGGCACGGGCGAACCGTAAATGCCTGTTCACACATGCACCGGAGCGCTACAAGCGTAGCGCTGACCTCGCGTGCTGACGTGAGCGTTCACCAGCTTTGTATCGCACCGTCAAAACTGTTGCTCATGGCAGACGATAAGTAGCTGACGACACGTGAGCAGCGCTACATCAGCGCTTCGCTGCATGCGAGAACCGGCCTTTTAAATGTTCAAGCGAAACGTACCGAGGTAGGAAGCAGCAGGAGCAGAGGTATACGGCATGGCTGAGGACCTGCGCCATGTTGAATTTTGAGCGGCTTCGTCTTCGCAAACGGCGAGGAAGCCGCTCAACCTAGCCGAACCTAGCTCGACGGCGTCAAAAGTCATAGCTGGAATGTTAGCGTTATATACTTTATAAACGTGGTTCTTGCTTCTTATTTTGGTTTTAACTGCAATCGATCGATAGAGCAATGAGTGGTCGACTCAATGCACAGTAACGAGCCCCTTCCACCACGGAAGTTGTGCTGAGTGCCCGGTTTAGCCAGAAATCGACTCCATTACCTCTATGGCAGTAACCGGGGCTTGCCATTCCTGCTGTCGGAGTCTTGGTTCGAGGATCCTTTGGTAGTGAACTTGTAGATGCAAATTGCGCCCATAGAAGGGAGCGGAAAATAGTAATGGCTACAAGTAATTTCAATACTGCCTAAAGTAATCAGATTATTTTTGTGATTATCTGCTAATAAATGTATTTTGATGACTAATAAATTACTCAAAAAATTAATCGGTTCCGAGTAATTTTATTATTTGTAACGAGTACCGCACAAGCCACGTCGGAAGTTCGTGACGTGTTTTAAGTGTAGTGTCGTCGTCTGAAAACATGAATAACTGGCTTGTCCGTGTTCGAACTCGAGATAGTGTTGCTCGGCTGTAGCCACGTAATTCCGCCAGTGTTGGTAGACGGCCAACCTGGGTTTTGTTAACGTGCACCACGCAGCATGAATCATCGCATGAATGCGGGGCGATACAACGCGGGTAGTGTGGATATAGTATAGATTAACCGGCATGAGTGAAACTTGGGCTCGCGTAATCACTGAGTTGCGCGAGCCTTTGCTGCACGTGTTAGCTGCGACCGTCCGCAGCCGCGGCCACAACTGTGGACGGCCCTCGAACCATGACGTAAAAGTGAACAATGTGAGCTGTGATATGCCGCCATGCTTCTTGAATGTTGTGGCCAGTTTTTGAAGTAACCCTTAACCGGAGGGAAAGCCATTTAGGTCTTAATCGATTGACTCTTAGACAAACTTATATTTAAAAAAAAAACTAAAAAAAGGCAGGTTGTGGAAATTTTAGGCGTAGTAGCATGCTAGATCGGGTGCTGGCAAATGAAACACACTTTCCTAAAAGTTTTACCAGTTCAGACTTCACTAACAATTTTTAACGACGCGCTACTTAAGGGGCGACTTAACAACTTTACAGCGGAGCTGTTAAGGAGCTAGGTTCCCCAGGATCGTGTCCATGTATGTCGACACAAACCTACCTGGACAGCTACCGCCATCTATAAGCGACGGTGGCAAGCACAGGACCAGTATGGTTTCCGCCGTCGCTCGTAGATGTCAGCAACCTTCCAGCTATAATAGAAGAATGGATAGTTGGGAACATTGGTAGGAATTCATCGTAGGAAACAGCGCGAAAAACAGACGACGACGAAGAAGAAGCACAAAGTGTATCAAGTACAGCTCCTCTCAACGTTACTAGAACCACTCAGTTGGGAAACTGCCATAGAGACTGCTGTGAAAAAGTGGCACCGATCCGTCCACGAGAACCGAGCTAATGGCGATCACAACGCCGCCACTTCTCCCGCAGCGGCCAGTCGGGGAACTGCACGTGACTTCCATTATCATTCTAATCGGCCATTTTGGGGCCAGAACAGATACTGTGGAAAGGGCTTCGAGGTACCGCCCCCGACTCCCAGGCGGACGCGCCGCGAATTACTACTCGGTTAATATGCGCCTAGCTTGGGACGCGCTACCTGAAATCACCGCTGAGGCACGGTTGTATAAAAACAATATTAATTGTACTGCAAAACTTGCAAACTAAAGATTTTAGAAAACAACACGCGCCCCCTGTTTTGTACTGATCTCCAATAAACGTTACTACAAAAAGAGTTTTTTTCGTTGGTTTCTACGCAAAAACATGCTTTCCAAAAGCTCAAGGCAACTACAGTTAAAACAAATGATACAGAGTGGCGCTGTTGTCGCATTTAGCTCGGTCTCGGTGGACGCCAGCGGCCCAGGTTTCAACGGTGAGTTTCCCAACTGAGAGTTCTAGTAACGTTGGCTCCTCTGGTCTTCCTTCTTCACGAGAGGAAAGGCTGAACGATTTTTCTTGCTCAAATGTTGTTCAGAATGAATTCCTGATGTTAAGAACCTATAAAACACGCGTTTGTTTTTTACACCACACGCAATAAAAGTTGCAAAAAAATTAAATAAAAACGAGCAGCGTTTTACCCTCGACTCGCAGCCCGAACAAGCAGCCACTTGATCTGGAGTCGATTATGTGCCGCCAATGTTGATCATAGCCACGCGCTGGAAGTGGCAAAGCACAGGACACGCGCTGAGTTCCAGACATTGTTACGTTTCGGCTACTTTCGTCATTGCAGCGACTGGACACGGGCCACTACCCGAATGCTCGTCGAGCAAATTGATTATCAGGAGCCTAATTCGAGTGCTCACGCAATGCTCGGGTCCAATCCATGAGGCGCATTCAAATACCGTCACTGGGGGATACTGCGATCCCCAAGCTACGTCATCAAGTTTTGCGAAGGAGAGATTGAAAGGAAGCGCTCGCTTTTGTCCTTGACATTACACCGCAACCAAGGAGTTTTTTGGTCAGTGGGGTTGCGTGCGAGTATACTTGGGTCCCACTAGTGCCGGTAAGCTCGTGAAAACTGAAAAAAAGCAAAAAAAACATTACAAGCGAATATTGTTGCACTACCCCTTTAAGCACGTTTTTTGCCGAGTAGTTGCATTGTTTGATATATGCACTGTATTGTTTGATATATTTTTGCCTTTTTTGTTGTTTGTGGCGTTTCCTGCTTCCTGCATTCGCGTTTATATTGAATGTTGGCAGTATAGACAAAACATATTGCATGAGCCGGGGCAAAAGTGACGGGGGACTTCCCCCGGGATCCGCACTAAGGCTGAATTGTCTCGCTATAACGACGTTCCCGCACTGTGGTTGAACATGAACCAAGCGGTTTAATCAGGCCGGCTGTTGCCCTCATTGTGAAAGAAGACAAACATAGTTCAAAGATTTTATCTTTTTTTTTCCTTCTTTTTTTATTTTGTTTTTGTTTTGCTGCCGAGGGGGCGGGCTCAAAGCATAGCCCAGCCTTGAGAACGTTTGAAAGTACATGGAAATAACCTTTCAATTTATTACCCAACCTGACCGATAAAAATGGGCTTTAAAAAAAAAAAAACTTATTTAGTCGCACAATGAAGCGCGCGAGAAAGAAAAAAGTATCGCCGAATTGAAAACCGAGTTGCTCCAGTGGTCTGCTAGAAATATGAGATGGGGGAAAGATAGAGAAAGACATGGAAGAAGTAGAAGATTATTCTGCAACGCGAAAGTTGAACTAACTGAAACTATTGACACTGGGGTAATAACCTTCTTTTGTCTATTGTGTTACAATAAGATAACGAAAATTATTCAGCACGTTATTGCAGGGACAACAAAGTAGGTTCTAGAGATAGAACACCATGGAGAAAAAACTCAATGGACGCTTATACCCAAATCCCACGGCAGCGTAAAGGTACCTTTAGCACAGGTACCTGTAGTCAAGGGAGCAGGAGATCGTGATCACACGGCGCATAAAGGTCCCTTTAGCTAAGGGAGGTCCTCTGTTAAACGGAGCTCCCAAAGCTCCCTTAACACTTACAGGGAGTAGCCTCGGACCCACGAACTCAAAATAATATCACGGATATATAAATATATCTTGTTTAACGCATTATAACAAATTGAACATATATAAGTATCAAATTATGAAACGATTGTGAATCCAAATGTGATGGCATAATACATTAACGATGAACGCATACTCTAGCTAGCAGGTAGCAGCGGCGGCACGTGGAAAACAATGTCCCGAACGCGATGGACCACTGCGAGCTCTTTTCCGAGGTTACAGACGAGTCGCCCGACTCTCCCGCCCAGGACCCTTTATCTTCGTCGTCGCCCATCCCTTTCGATCGCGTGACTGGCCGCGTAACCGTGAGACTCCGTCGTGGTTCGTTTCTGCCGGGCACTATTTAGCTACTCAGTGAGAACTTTGCAAGAAAATGGAGCTGCTAAACATAAAAAGGTCGCCCACCTCGCAATGCAAACTCGTAAACGCAGACGATTTAGGCCCTGTGTGGCCAGACGGATCGGACGTTTTATAAGCAAGACCCATTTAGGTGCGCCCTTAGACTTAGATAAAAAATTAAAGTGCCGCAAAATCAGACAGAAATAATATTTATGTTTTAAATATGATATTTAACAAGCAATAATAATTAAAAAAACTGCGCGTCAAACCGATTTCGAGGAATAATAGTTCATCATGTGCTCCTCTCGCGGCTTAGCAGGCATGCGATCGACATCCACTTAAAGTGCTCGGCTTATTTATCGTGTGATCAAGAACGCCGTTTACTACAGGTACCTTCAGCTAAGGGACCTAAGCTAAAGGTACCTTTACGCTGCCGTGTGAATTGGGTATGCTTCTGCTTTAAGTGTGGAATCGATAACGTTACCGGGCCCCGTTCGCATCACCTTCTCCTTCGCTTCTCATGCTCTTCCTGCCGGCGAGCAGGAAGTGCGGCGGACATGACCGAGTCAGTGACGCGTCTGGCTCGCCATTGAAGGGTCGTGATTTCGAATCCAGCCTAAAGTTCTTCAAATTTTTCTCCAAGGCACTTTATAAAGTGAAATCATTTGAGACATGCGACGACCTTTAATTCTTGTTACATGCAACGTTTTCTAATCACTTTCATGCCACGCGCGACGTCACGTTTCACGTGAGAGTTGTCGGTTGTTTGAAATTCCTGCTCGAGGTCGTGTGGCTGTGACGTCATGACCTTATCGACCAATCAGGATTTTCCCGTCACAACGCCACCGCCACCGACTCCGGCTTTTCTGCGACACGAGCTCCTTGACGCTACGCGTTAAAACACGCGGCAGACAACCGACGAACTCGTCCGGCGGCAGGCTCGCTTTGCGCGCGGCGCAACAGCCGCTGTTATAACGCCACGCGCAGAGCGACCAACGCCGCGCGGAATTCGGCGCTTTTTTTAGCTCCACGGGGACTTAAGATTTTACAAAGTCAAACACATACACATTTTGTTTAGTTTTTCTTTTCTTTTTGTTCTTTGAGCGCGCTTCAACAATTAAGCCGAACGATTATCGATGGGTCACCGCACAGGTGAAAACACCGTCCATGTTCCTCACACCACTCGAGCCGGCCGGCCTGCACACGCACGCGAGCATACAACGACAGCCCTCCCAATCGGCCCGCGTGAAAACGACTCTATTCGAGAGCCTACCAAAAGCCTTCGCGGATCCCGGAACACGGATGCGCCTGACCCCCGGAGGAGTCGCGGCCACACCAGCAAGTCCGAACGCTGAGCCGCATCGAGGTGGGGGAGCATTTCCCGCCGTTCACCGCCGCGGTCCCCTCGCACGAGCCACGGCTCCCCATCCTCCCGACAAACACGCGTCCGGCTCGGCCGCTCATCGAATCACGCTTTTTCGTTATCCCCGATTGCCACGGTTCGGCCCCCAGAGGCAAACCAATCGGCTGCCTTGTGTTCCCTCGCCGAGCCAACAGAGCTGGCACGAGTATGTACCCCCGCCTTATACTCCGCATTAACCTTATCCATGGACCGCGGAGGAGACGTTACAATCCGTCCGAGCCAATCCGAGGCCGCGTCAAGTGTCACGTGACATTCTGGAGAAACGGAGCGAGTAGTCACGTGGTGCAATTAAATAGCGCCCAATCGGCTGGGGTGACTCGTAGTGTTCTTCACGGTGCATCGTAAGGTCGTAAGGTACATAGGCTCCGTATACCTATGTACACACAGGGCCAAGTGTGAGGGCTCTCTGCTGGCCAGCATCGCGGGTGCCATTATAATAATTACCGCCCGCTTCTCCTCCCCTTGATACTCGGCGTCTCTGCGCGAGTTGGTCGTGATGTTTTCATCGATTCTCCGCACTTTTGTTGCGTTAGGGGGCAACAGCGAGCTAATCCGCCGCCGCCGCCGCTCGCCGTGTACCACATTGGGCCGGAATTCGCGCTCGGCGCGAGGCCCTTACCGGCCTCCGGCCGAGATGACTCTATGGTGGAGGTTAGTTGGTTTGTTTTTCCGAGACGGCCAACTTTGGAGGGAGGGGGGTCTGCTTGGTCGGGAAGAGCGGCGGCTAATAAACGAGCGTGATCTTTTTAGCAGGTGGGGTGGCGTCACGTTTCGGTACGCTTGTTACCTGGCCGAGGCCCGGGGCCCTGCGGGGAAGCGGCGGTGGTGGAGGGGGACGTGGGAGGCCCCTTTGTTTTTTCGCCGCCGTTCGAGATCCTCCTCGTTTGTTTCTTTTCGCGCCGCGGCTATTGTTGTGGTCGGGAGCCTCCACTGGCGACGGCGGCGGGCCACCCACTGCGTCTCTATACGGCGGAATTTCGGATCAGGTTTCTTCGCGGGTCCGGTGGGTGGCGTTGGGTTCTTCGACTCGACGTGCCGTATGCCATTTGCCGCTGGAGAGGGAAGAGGGGAGGCGTGATATACGTTCTGGTTACGAGTCCCGACGGGGGATTGGTTTAGCGTTTTCTTTTTTTATTTCGTAGCAGAGCCGAGAAGTTCACGCCCGTAAGAATATATGCTGTCTTTACACGTATAGCGGGTGGCCTTTGGGGTGCAGCAGGATCCTTAGCCGAAAGGAGGTTGTAAGAAAGGGATTGGGAGTTCGACTCGCGCAAGTTCATAATGCAGCAAACTTTGACAAAGTATACGGGGTACGAAAATGGTGGCGTTTTGTACCTAGTTCTACCAGCTCAACCCTCCCCTTCCTTCTTGCCCTCAGATTAGTCATGTCTGTGCTGCGTGATATACCACAAAAGAGAAAAACAACGCCCGTGGCATCGACCGGCGAACGAAAGAGCACTGCAGACAAGCATTTCAGAGGCCGCGAGACGTCTCGCGCCGTTTAGTGTTGGTGAGAAGTTTTCACGAATATACTGCTTGATCCTGGACTCGCGAATGGGTCAAACCTTTCCCATTGATCGATTTAGCGTGCCGAGCAGAAAGGATTCTTGAAGTCACGAGACGAGCGAGTTAACAAACCCAGCATTCGCTTGGAAGAGGAGACAATCTCTGTGGCATGATAAGAAAAAGAAAGTGTGGCATCGAAGATCGCGACACAGTGACTCACGAATATCCCACAAAGTGATCAGCGAGTTGCAATTGAGTTCTATTCAGTTGAATGACTTTCACTGAAACTGTTTATTTTTTTGTAGGATAGTGGCGACTAGAGTGTAAGCTAATAAATCGTATTATCGAGACATTGACAGGACTTTTGTTTTGCTTGGATTCAGATGCGAAACATTTTCAGAACATCACCCAGATATACGTAGTATATCGGCTTGTAAGAGACTGCAGTCGTAGAATGACCGTAAATTCATAGAAATCTTTATGTCGTCAGCAAACATTAATAAGTGAGAATTTCGTACGCACAATTCGATGTCGTTTTACGAAGACGAGAAATTGGAGAGGTCCCAAGTTTGATCCTTGAGGGACCCAATTAATATGTTGGTATAAAATTATCAGAATAGCTGTCTGAAATACTAACAGTACTCTGACGTTCAGTCAAACAAGTCCTGAACCAACTAAAAAGTCCCGGTGATACCTTATACAAACAAATCATGATTCACTTTCTCAAAAGCCTTAGTCCTGTCGAAATACACAATATCGACCTGACCACGAGTATGAACTATATGAACTGTAAATTCAAGAAACGAACAGATATTTTTTTCCACAGAACGATCTCTTTAAAAAGCCGTGTTGTAAACTGCTAAATTTCTGTCGAAAGTTATAAGAATCACGCGAGTAAATTACCATCTCAAAAACCTTTGAAAAAGCACACAATAAAGATATTGTGCTGTAGTTGTTTACCTTACACACATAGCCACTCTTGTGTATCGTATCAACCACCGACCTTTTCCATGAAGCTGGAAAAATGCCTGTTTTCAAAAAGGCAAAAATATGTGTTCCAAAAAAAAAAAAGCTATACCATTCGCACAACCCTTTACAATATAGTTCGGTATCATATCTATCCGAACTGAGAACTTTCGAGTTCAGTTTCATTATTGTTTTTAAAATATCATTTGTGTCAAGACGATTGATCGCCAAAGAACCCTTGCAACCTTGATTGTTAACTCAGGCACTACCTGAAAAAACACCTGAAGAGTAGCACTCTTGAAATTGGCCTTTGAAAAGGTTCGCGACTTCTAAAGAAGAAAATATTTATCCAGTGTCAGTTTGTAAACATATATTGCTCTTTGTTTCCCTTGTGTGCGGCTTGAAAAATTTCCAAAATTCCCCTAGTTTTCGGTTAAAATGTTTTTCAATTTTAGCTTTATATAAACCAGTTTGTTATGTTCGAACAATTCTTTTACAAGTGTCCGATATATACCTAACTTAGTGTACCATAATTACGAACCACTGTGGTGATACAGTTGTGGAAGTATCTTTTTTTTTTTATGCATGTAGTGTTTCAATTCTTCAGAAAACCAAGGTGGATACCTTGAGTATCTCAAGTTTCGTTTCGAAATAAACATGTCCAATCCAATCTTAATAATAAGAGTAAAGTGTCTGCCGCAGTATCTGCATTTTTGTCATTTAATACTGCCGACCAGTCAAAATTTCTAAGAAACTAGTACATCCCCAAGTAATAGCCGGCACTGTAATTGTAACTGGGATAATTCTGGCGAGTACGCTTGTCATGCAAATGGTAAGAAAAAACAAGAAATGGAGGATGGAACAGATCTGGACGTACTAGGGTGTCGCTGACAAACTCAATGCATTCTATAGGGTTGTTTGATAGAAAAATATCAAAAACGTTCCCTACGTTGTTTGACGGGTGATTTACTGACAAAGTCCGTTAAACTGGATAAAATCATGTAAAAAAGTCGCTACTCTTAGTCGTTTGCGAGTTTCTACTAATAGTGTTGATGACCAGTCTCTACCAGGACAGGGAGATTAAAATCACCGTAAATATAAACGCGGTAGTTTGAAAATTTTATGTAGTTTTCAGGGTTTGTAAAGTGGTCAATAAAAAAAATTAAAGACGTTTACAAATCTCTGTAACGTGAAATTAGAGCGCAGCTCTTGATGAGGAGGAGTAGGGGAAGGTAGGCGGAGGGGAGGGTATGCCCCTCTCCTCCTGCCCTCGTCCCCTCCTCCTCTGCTCTTCGTCCTCATCTCCTTTGCCTCCTCCCTTCCTCCCCTCCTCCTTTCTTCCTCCTCCTCCTCTCCTTCCTCCTCCTCCGCCCTCCTCTGCTCCACTTCCCTGATGAACAAAAGCTGATAAACATAAGTTCATCAGCTTTTGTCCGGAAACCACGAACATTCATAATACCTTTTAAGAATGCATGCCATTTTCCTATCAGAAGATTCTGGCCCAAACGAGCGTGAGTTGTCAAATTTGCCTAAAAACTGAGAAAATATGGTCCCCTCGGGCCAGACTTCAGACTTGTTAATGAGGACGAAGCAAGCATCGTCTACAAGTACAGTATATGCACACATGCTTCAAAACAAAAGCTACATCGAATAAAAAAAGACTTGTCCATGTTGAAGTGAACAATGAGGCTACCATAAATCACACGTTACATGAGTTTTGGACATATGCGCGTTAAGAAATAGGTCTATAATTTTCCCCACCGTTTTTTACTTCTGATTTGTGAACTGCTTCGGAATTGATTTGCCATTTTTCAATCGTTTCGAGGCTTTTGATATTTTAAGGATATTCTAAAAGCACATAGACATATTGTTTGCCAACTCTTCAGAACAGTTATTGAGTATAACAGGAGAAGGGTTGTTTGGTCCGGTTGATCCCTGATCATAACGTTCTCGTACTTAGAATACTATTCCAATATACGCCATCTCAATGGTATACTTAACATATGTTGAGTCATCGTTTGCAGTTTGGTGCAAGATCCTCATCTGGTTAACTAAATAAAAAAAGATTACATATACTCATTGAGATATGCAGTCGTTCTTTTAACATCCGCGATGAGTTTGCCATTTTTTAAGAGGAGAGGACCAGATCTATAATCTTTTCTAGATACTTTTACAAATTTGCAAAGTTTGTAGGGTTTATATTTAGTTGTAATATATATTTAGCTCTCATATATCCTCGCAATATGTGTTGATATGCTACAAAGATAAAAAAAAACGCATAAGTACAATTTCTATTTTCTCATCTGTAAAGAATTGGTTTTGTATCAGGAAAGCTTGTTTTCAATTTCAAGTCGTATAAGCATTTAGCTAATACAGAATATGATTTGCGCGATTCACAATTTCAGTCAATTTAATCAGTGTCAACTAAAACAAACGCCCCTATTATCAACATAGATAATAGAACTTAGACTATGGTCAATAATCCAATGTCATTGGTGCACAAATTAAAAAGAAGTGGCCCCAACGAACTACTCTGTGCCACGTCGTTTGCTTGCCGCCTAACGTCAAATAGTTTTTCATTGAGGACAACTTCTAATTACCTAGAGCAGGGGTGGCCAAGCTGCGGCTCTTCGCGTGTTACAGTGCGGCTCACACATTTCTCCCCTATCCCCCCCTCCCCCGCACTTCTTCAAAAGAGAAATGAAACGCGTTTAAAATCGAAAGGCAGGTTGCAGTTTGGTAGTCTTGTACTACTGCTAACTTACGTACCGTTGGACCGCTTTTGACTGGGATAGATTGAAAGTAGTTCGAGTTTCGCTTATTGCTCTGGACAACAGTTTGCCAGAGCCGAAGGAAGCTGAATGTACAACAAAAAAACACTTCGCACGTGTTTTTTCTTTTTTGTTTTTTGCCTATTTGTTATAAAAAAAGTGCCGTTACGGCTACACTCATGCGGTCTGTGCAGGTGAGTTATGGCGGTGAAGGGGACAACCTAAAGCGGCTAATTTTCACGATAAGTCGGAGAACTATATAAATTTGTTTATTATCTTCTAATTGGTAAAAATAAACATACGGTTTCATTTAGAAACTGGCTGAGCGTCATCAGACACAACTCAAGCAAAACATTAAAAAAAAAGGTTGGAGCGCGTGGGAAGTTTAGTGGTGCGTTAAAGTTCACACTCTTACTCTTGCAACAGGCTCAAGGCTGGCGGCGAGAAAACACTAACGCCAAGCGCGGTGGTGCAATCATCCGCGTTGTCGCACCGCCATAGCCTTGCGCCTGTCGCACGAGTGGGAAATGAAGCGCATCACCGCGCTTCTCACACGCTCCAAATCTTAATAAAATTGAATGATTTGGTGGCCTTCAATGACGCTTAGTTAAGTTGCTAATTATACCCATGTTTTTATTTTCACAAATTAAAATATGATTAACACTATATTAGTTCATTATCCGACTTATCCTCCTGTATCATGTGGCCCTTACAGCATTACTCACTTGGACGGACCAGATGAATGTAGCTTTCACGGTCGTTTTTAAATTAATATGTAAAGACTAAAAAACACCACGTAGAAGCATCTGCATAGTCTGTTGTTTGAACAGGTGTAACAAAAGAATTTGTTAAATGTGTCCGCTAAAGATTCACGCCGATGCCTTCAAGTTTTTACTTTTTTTAAATTTTATTTCGTGTTATTTTTGTTTAATCAAGCTACTAATGTTCTTCATACAACATGCGATATCTTATTATATTAGATTAAATTGTATAGATATATCACATATGTATATTCGCATACTTCAGAGTCCTTGTTAATTCACTTTTTTTAGGAGTAGGAAGTATATAAAGTATTGATGAGTCTGCATAAATTTAAGGTTGATGGCACTTATTGTTTATTCTTGCTTTATTTAGATGATAACGCTGGGTTCATACTTGCGGAGAAGATTGCGCAATTCGCGTAGAAAGCAACGGTCATACACACTAAAGGTTTCAAGGAAGTAATTAAACCAGGACAGCACCACACTCCAGTTGTCAGGATTTAATCGTTGTTTTAAAAGATGAAAGCCTTGAGTGTTAAATTCCTGTAATAAACTACAGGATGACGCGTTTTGGTTGAGGTACATCCTGCATTACGGGGCACGTAGAGTATCTTCCTATATGACATACTCATTGGCCGATGCAGCTTGTGCTGCACACATTAAATTTAGCGAATAAATGGTTTTATCGGCATTGTAGCTATTGAGCTTCAGGTAACTTACAAACAAATATTACCCTATGTTTGTTTTATATCTTGCTCAATTTCTTAGGCACTCACTCTAGATCAGTGTTTGGCGTTTTCAACAATAACCCTGCATTAAAAACAAAACAAAAAACAGATGCGAGTATTGTAGTCAGTAGTCACTCAGTGCATAGAGATAGCAATGACAAGTCAAAGACCATTATGAATAGCATTTTTGGACATTAAAGCGGCATATGACGATGTGAATCAGGAAAACCTCTTGGGGCAACGTAAGGAATATGGGCTAGGGGGAACCATGGTTAAGTTTTTAGAACAGGTATATACGAAGAATAGGGTGGTTATAACATGGGAAACCGAAACTACAAGACCAGCAGCAATAAAAAGAGGATTTAGACAGGGTTGCCCGTTGTGTCCCCTGCTCTTTATGATATACATCAGGGAGATGGAAAAAAGATGAGAACAATGCATTCTAGGTTTTGACCTGACGTACATGGAGGAAGGACATAAAGTAAATCAAGTATTGCCAGGGTTAATGTATGCAGACGACATCGTCCTCGTATCAGAAAGTCGTGAGACAATGCAGGAGCTAATTAGAATTTGCAGCAGGGAAGGGGCAGTTTAGGCCTAAACTTAAGTAGGGACAAGTCGGGTATAATACGTTTTCAACGACGAGAAGCGGGAACCCCTGGAGCTACAGGACACAGTGGTAGAACACGTAGAAAAGTACAAATATCTAGGAGTATGGTTAAATGAGGGAAGAACGTATTTAAAAGAACGTGAAGATATTGTAATAAAGAAGGGGAAACGAGATTCAGCTATTATGAAACACAAGGCACTCTGGAACTATAATATATATGAAGTTGTTAAGGGTGTATGAAAGGGTGTCAAGGTGCCAGGACTGCCATTTGGGAATGCGGTATTGTGTATGAAATCAGAAATCCAGGCAGGTTTAGAGATACAGCAAAGGAGTGTGGGTAGGTTGGCATTGGGGGCACATGGGAATACAGCAAATGAGGGAGTACAGGGGGATATGGGTTGGGCATCTTTCGAGAGTAGAGAAGCGATCAGTAAAGTAAACTTTGAACAAAGACTAGCTGAAATTGAGGATACGCGATGGGCGGGGAAGTGTACAAGTGTATATATATGAAAAGTATAAACACTAAGTGGACAAACCGAACCCGCAAGCTGAGATTTAAGTACATTCAACGAGATGGAGCCGATCCGAGCATATCAGTAGAAAAGGGAGTACAGAAAACTGAGAGGAAATTGTGGGAAGAGAGCAGAGATGGCAAAATTACTTTCAAAAAGTAATTAAATTACATTACTAATTACTTTTCTGAAAACTGCAAAATTGTAATTAAATTACCTGACAAATTACCGCAGTCTAAAGGTAATGACATTACATTACAATTACTTTCCAAAAGTAATGAAATTACTTTGAAATTACTTTGACATTACTTTTGAATACCTTGAGGCAGTAATTCGCGATCATTTTAATTGCCGTATACACCAACACAGTGTTTACAAAACAGGCCGTCGTTTGCCCACACAGCGTGTGTGCAGGAACCAGATTCGGGAGAAGCGAGGTACTGCGTATGCGCTGTGCCGCCAGCAACGCCACAGCTGTGATGTCACGTCAAAGAGCTGAGTTGGTCTATATGTGTGAAAACGCAGATCTTCCTGTTTACACCGCAACAACCTTATGTGCCTCAAAGTGAACCATACTGAACCGTGGTTTTGCTGGTGCACACGACATAACTGTTAAACATGATCAATAGCTTCTTTAGATGTGACTCAGAAAGACAGTCGACTCACCGGTTTCGCTGTGCATTCAACGGTGAAGGTTCTTATTAAAAGGGTGATATGTTTCTGTCTTCCTGATTTAGAAGTTGTAGTCTGTGTCAGTTTGTTAAGTAGGGCAATGGCAGCTCGTTCTTACAAGGAGTCGTCACGTGAAACGTTTCTTTTCCGCCAAGGACGCAGTCTAATTCTATTCTCCGGAGAGCACTATACTCGGCGATAACTTTTCTTGGCAATGCAGTGGAGAAGAGGAGAGCCCGCGCACAGCCTTATTCAGCGCTCCAAATGGGAGAGGGAACGCCTGCCTAAACCCTCTACTGCATTGCCAAGAAAAGTTGTCGCCGAGTATAGTTGACCTATTCTCTGTCATCCCTTTCAATGAGAATATTTCCGAAACACCCGAAGAGTCCAAGCTTTTGCGCATTGTCACACAAAGGGCCCGGATAATTGCTAAGGAGACGCGTCGCCAGTTGAGGAATGGCGCGAGCTTCCTAAATTGTGTACTTTCCCAACAAACCGGGGGCGATATCTTCTTGTAGGCTTATTCCCGTATAAACTTCCCAAGAGAAGGCAGCGTGGCATACCGCGAGCGGCACCTGCTTTGCTCGAGGACACACGAAACGTTCTGGGGTTTTGAGAAGGCATTTGGAATTAAAGGAGCTGTGCAACAATATTCAGTTGGAATGTTTTTCACTTTACACGAGCTTACTGCCACTAGTGGGACTCAAGGATATACTCGCACGAGACGCCACTGACCAAGAAACTCCTTTGTTGCGGTGTAATTTCAAGGACAAAAGCGATCATTTTCATTCCATCTCTCCTTTGCAAAATTTGATGACGTAACGTGGGGATCGCAGTACGCCCCAATGACGATATTTGAATGCGGTTCATAGATTGGACCCGAGCATTGCGTGGGCACTCGATCTGGGCTCGTGATAATTACTAGCTCGAGAAGCATTCGGTAGTGGCCCGTGTCCAATCGCTGCAACGACGACAATAGCCGAACCATAACAATGTCTGGAACTCAGCGCGTGTCCTGTGCCTTGCCAACCCCAGCGCATGGCTATGATCAACATTGGCGGCATATAATCGGCTCCAGATCACGTGGCCGCTTGTTCTGGCTGCGAGTTGAGGGGGGAACGCTGCTCGTTTTTCTTTAATTTTTTTTCTGGGACTTCTATTGCGTGGGGTGAAAAACGAACGCGTGTTTCATAGGTCATTAATGTCAGGGATCCGTTCTAAGCGGTATTTGCGCAAAGTACAAAAATTGTTGCATCGCCCCTTTAAGGTGCAACCCCACCGTGCATGACGTTTTGGTGTTTTTTTGACGGCTTATAACTTTCTTTCTATGTATCTTACAATTATAAAGTAAATGTCAAAATAAAGAGCTGCTTTTCAACAATACTTTAATGTCTCGATATTACGGTTATTTTTAGTTGTTAGTTAATTATTCAGCTTTTAATAGACCACAGTCTCTGATATTGAAAAAATTATTTCTCGAGTTGTAACGTCCCATCGTCCACGATATTTTACGTGAGCGCTTGGTTGGATGTAATAAATTAAAAAAGTAAGCAACAAACTGTACAGATAATGTATATTTTAAAATAAAAAATAAAGTTTAAAATGGTACTATTTTATGCCGCTATAAAAACTGAATCACGTCAGCTAATCAAAAAAACGAGACATTAAATTATGAAGCATCCTTCGATATTACATTTTACAGAACTTCCATATTGATATATTACACGTTAAGAATGTTATAAGACCTCAAACTTTTCCCATTCAGTTACGGCGAGTTGTAGTTTCTTAATATAAAATACAGATGGCGACACGTGTTCAAGAACAGCTTGATGTGCATTTTCCGTCGTGTGCCGCTTGGAACGCCACGTGAAAGACAGAAAAAGCGCCGAGATGTCAGGGTGTCAGATGCCTGGATGCCCGCAGTGAGCGAGCCAGAGATGTCAGAACAACAAGCGCGAGGCTGCGGGTGCACAACAGCTATCTTTGCGCGCGTTCTACTGTGCGTCGGTATACATACCCGACGCGATACAAATGAAATGGGCACCATGAAATGCATTCTGCCATTTCAGATTCCGCCACGTATGCGAAAACATTTTAATGTTTCTATCACTTGCAAAAATCATTTTCGCAATCAAACTGTGCTTGTCGGAATGGTTTGACTATATTTTGTTTCAAAAACCGCCTCGCGGTGGCTCTTAAGTGGCAATACATATTAAAACAAAGCACAAAGCATTAAATCGTCTCAGTGTCTCTGAGCCAACGCGCTGGCCTATGAGTCCATACCTGTCGGGTTTAAATATCGGCCGAGGTGCCCGCAATCCGACGGAGGCCAATCTCAGATTTCGGTTGCACGTCAAATGATCTCCAGTTAGTCAAAATAAACCCGCTATTTTTTTTTAAATTTTATTGAGGCGTGTTAAGTGATTTTTGTTTGTTTGACTTGTGAAACCCTAAGATCTAAATATTTGCTTTGCTTTACCTTAGTTCGGAGCGCAGCCAACGCTACGGGCTGCTGAAGCCTCTGAAGCAGCGCCAAGAGCGCGAGGTTAAGCTGTTCGTTCCCTTTCTGTGCCTATGCGGTCGGGCTAAACTAGAGGCACTAAATAAGCTACGCTTCATACACATCTTGGTGTTTAAAATGATGGTTGTCAGGTATCTGAAGCTTTATCTGAAATCACAGGAAACGCTTTTCCGTCCTCCACAAATGATTAAACAGTTCGCGACAAAGCAAAGCAATATTACGTGAGCTTCCTGACACTGCACTTTTGAATCACGACGATCGGCAGTTGCATTTGATTTGTTACTAACCGCCAAGATGGCGGCGCCCACAACAATATCTGGGGGAAAAGTGCCGATACTCTAAGCGTAGCTCATTTAGCTCACAGGCTAAACCAAGTGCGGTGGGGGATCGTTGGCCGAGTGTGTGGTGGCACCGCAGATCAGAGCACGTGGAGAAATGCTCGAGCGCAAGCTCCGTTCAAAGCACGGAGCTCACGCTGCAGAACCTGTAGGGACTAAATCCCCTCGATGTGTTTGCGTTGGTCTTTCAAGTCACCTCAAATGTGCCAGTGCACGAGGCCCGTCTCTCGAGCGGCCCTTGGAGGCAAATGGCGGCCCAGCACTAAAATGACTGGTCCTTGAAAGCGAATGGCGGCGGAGCACCAGCTCGTGGCACGTGTCTTGCGCGTTTCCACAACAATGGTTGGCGGTACTTGTAAAAAACGCCTTTATCACGGGGCTTTAGCAGGGACCCTGGGTTCAGTCGCCCATCTGCATCCTACCGTCGTGCGATCGTGTACCACATATACTGCGTAATGCACGTTAAAGATCCCGAGCTAACAGTTGTACTGCACTTTTTGTAATCGTCAACAGGTAACAATGTCGCCCTACGAAACTGCTGCTCTCTAAAAACTAACGACTAATTTTGAATGCGCCGTTACATTGCATTTTTAATCTGTGTTCGCGTGTTCGCGTTCTTTTTTCTTTTTTGTCTACATCTTTGATTATGCGGCTCTCACATGTGATGAAACAGACTATAGATGTCGGACTTCTGGAAAAATATTACATAACTAAGAAAATGGCACGTGAACGCAAAAGACAAAATCGCACATAATAAAAATAATTGAAATACTAGAATTGATTATAATTGTGTTTTCAAAGTTTTGAGCGCACCAAAAGCTATAAAAGCGAGCTCGATGCTTTGGATGGTGCGCTTGTTCACTGGAAGTGGAGTTCAGGGCAGTATGCTCGCACTTGTATGTTCCGATTCGCTCGCACGATAAAACCAAACACATTACTGGTAGTGTACTTATATTTCGTGTCACCCCATGATGGACTAAATGTAAAAGCTACGGGTCACCAGATCCAATCACAAGCCACTTAGAAATTGCGTGGTATTTCGCTTCGATGCACGTGTCGGTGCCTCTGTCTATAGATCACTAATATGTATGAGTGGACAGTGGTTCGAATTGAACAGCACTGAGTGACTCATCAATTTTACATCGCAAAGAAAGCCACGACATACAGACTCTTTGCAGTGTCGAATTCGACACTGCAAAGAGTCTGTATGTCGTGGCTTTCTTTAGCTATAGAAATGATGCAGCGCTTTTTGGTTCGGAGCATTATTCGTCCACCCCTATTCAATGTTAAGCATGTCATAGTTTAGCGTGTAACGGGATTTGACCTGGCGGCCCGTGGCTTTGGCCTTTAGTCCATCGTAGGATGAGACAAAGTATACAGCGAAACCCGTTTAGAACGAACCCACGTACAGCGAATTATTGTCGATATCGAACTCACGGAAAATTTAAATAAAAATGCATGTAAAAAGTACTTTTTATAACGAACAACATATTGGCTATATCGAAGTTTTCCCCCCAGGAAGACTTTCAAAAACGCGCAAACAGTCGTCTTCTAACCTGCCCCTCCCTCCCCCCCCTCCCTCCGAAAAAAAAAGTGGGAAAGAAAGATAATTTTAAAAGCTAAAGTTGCGAACAAAATTGAGCGAAGAGAAGCGATTCAGGAGGGGAGGAAGCTAAAAGATACCCTCTGCACGCACGCACAGAAAAAAAAAACTTCATCCCAAACATTAAGAGAAGCGAGTAAGAAGGACAGATAAGCTAAAAAAAAACAAAGAAACTCTGCACGCATGCAAAAAAAAAAACTTTTTAGAGCGTTGTTAAAAGGCAGAAGCGAAAGGATGAGAATGAAAGAGAAGCTCTCGTCTTGCAACGAACGTATCGTGGAAGTTCTTTGTAAATGGTTTTTGCTATATCAAATAACTTGCTATATCGAACTGATCGTAGCGTCTCCTACTGTTCGTTATAAGCGGGTTTGACTGTAGTGAAACAAAGCTTACCTTCTGTATATGTGCAATGCCCTCCGTTTTCGCGTGATTACACGCTTGTTTATCATTATTGTTTTCGTTTCCCACTGCGATTCATTTCGTGCTCTTTTGTGTGTTACATGCATTAGAGACCAAGGTAACCCAGGAGAATTCTATTTCGCGGATTGTAAAAAAACCTATGCAACTTGCCACGTGTGCCACATGTGACCGCTTGCCTCAGTAAACATTGTTATTTGTCAAGAACAATTGCGATTATGAAATCATGTGGGAAAATCTCGTTCTAAGTACGCGACCGTTGGCAGGCAGTGAATACTCATAGTCGGCGCCGAGATGATTGACAGGTGAAGTTTTTCTATCAACCCAGAGTTAGAATGTTTCCTTCTTTTGTTGTAAGCAAACAGGAGACAGCTTACACCAAATCTGAGGGCAATAGAGTACTATGAGCATTCAAAAATAACGGCCTGAGCAGTATATATGTGTACAAGCTTTAGCTTTTGATGCACCCTTAACTTTCGATACGCTCAACGCTAGTGTAAAATCTTTCATTCTTCATCAGCGTACCATGTGCGTGCTTACACTATATTTTATACAACGTCAAACTCTATCCGTTTGCATCTTTTTTTATTTATGCACACCACTACTTGCGCGCATAAATCACCAAATTAAAACTGGTACAGGATGTCACCAAAAACATTTACAGGGTTCTTTTTTTACCGCAAAAATAAACTACGCATCGCCAAACGCTCACTCTCCGCCCAAAGGTAGCGCTAGGTCACAACCATATGCCAAAGTTTCATCCCGAACGGACACCTTATTCAAAAGTTATAAGTGGTTTCCTGAAAATTTCAATGGGAAAATGGAGCCCATTTTTGCCCGTTTCCGGTTTCTGGTGGGTTTCATGTATTCGAAAACACCGTCGGCCGCCATTTTCCCATTGAACTTTTCATAAAATCACTTATAAATTTCGAATAAGGCATCGGATTGGGCTGAAACTTTGACATCTGTTTGTGACCTCTAGCGCTACCTTTGGGCGGAGAATGAGCGTTCAGCAATACCTAATTTATTCTTGCGGTAAAAAAAAATGTAATTTTTTTTGTGACACTTTGTACATTGTTTAAACTATGTGCAAAAGCTATCCACAGACCCAGAATCTTTGCCTGGCCATTCATTGCATTTATCACTGGATTCGTATTAAAACTAATTCTTATCATTTATTGCTGTGAGTTAATTGTTAACCTCGGCATTTTTTTTTTATTATGACTCCCGCACCAGTCCTACTTTGGGTTTACCAAACTCAACATCAAAACCAGAGTGTCATTTTTTGTGTTTTCCAGTCTCGTGGTTTTGGACATATTAAACACCCAGCTACCTGGGTGTTAAACACCCAGCTAAATGAGACACCAGACCGCCAGAAAAAAATTACACCATCTTCCCGAGGGGAACCATGGGGTGATGCGGAGCATCGCGGATCGTTATTAACGGTGTTATTAACGGTCTTAGTAACGTCGGGTTCCGCCGCTCGCTTCGTACGTTTACGTTGAACTTCATGGTCCCGAACCTCAGGTTCTGCTGCTCGACGTTCACGAACCAACGCGGCTTCCCGTTCTCGAAGGTCGGGTTCCGCCGCTCGCTTCGTACGTTTACGTTGAACTTCATGGTCCCGAACCTCAGGTTCTGCTGCTCGACGTTCACGAACCAACGCGGCTTCCCGTTCTCGAAGGTCGGGTTCCGCCGCTCGCTTCGTACGTTTACGTTGAACTTCACGGTCCCGAACCTCAGGTTCTGCTGCACGACGTTCTCGAACCGCCGCTGCTTCACGTTGTCGTAGTTCAGCATCCGCCGCTCGACGTTGAAGAATGGACGCCGCTTCTCGTTGCCGTAGTTCAGGGTCTGCCGCTCGCTTCAAGCGTTTGCGCTCAGCGTCGCGTGCCCTTCGCTGCGCAGCTTTGTCTTTAGTGGACGTAGCGTTGCTGTTAGTTTGTGGGGTGGTGCTGACGCTTGCTTGCGCCAACCCACTAATAACTGACGGGACTGTTGCTTCCATCACACTTCATCGGAAGAACGGAGTGAAGTGGAGTCAACAGCGCCGAACTGAACGCGCGCAGCGCTCTACCGCTGCTTATATTCACACTTGAAGGAGAGGAGACTAGAGGAGGAGAGTTGCGCATGCGCGTGCGGTGTGAGTAGAAGCGAACGCACGCGAAGTGCACGCAGCTGGTAGAGAGAGAGAGAGAGAGGCGGAGAGAGTAACGCGCAGCTGTTGAAGAGAGGAAGGAGGAGAGTTGCGCATGCGTAGTGTGAGTGCGGACTACGACGCCGACGCCGACGCCGCGGGACCTAGACCCGAGCAAGAGATGCTCCGCATCTAAAATAGTTCATTTGTTTTGCTTTTTAGGTAGTTAATTCCTCAAGCTAGAATTTCGGAAGCCCAAGTCTATCACGTCATTACGCTTTCCATCCACAAAGAGCCAAACACATGCGCGACAAAGGGCCGGCCCGTCGTATTGCCACCCGCAGAGCCGAGAAACCAACGCTCGGTCACGGACTTGCGGAAGATTCGCGTTCATTCTTGCACCAGACGTAACTTTTGCTCTGCTTTCTTGTTCTCGAAAGTGCCAGTTCATCGTCGCCCCGAGCGCGCGACGCTCGAACCTTTTTGACGAACTTTCGAGATAGTGACGCACTGTAGATAAGCAGCTGCCCGCGACCTTGTCGAGTCACTCTCGCTCTCGCTCTCTGTTAACGCTGCCGAATCGCCGGTTGCTTTTCTGCTGCTTCGACGCTCTTTCTCTTTACTTATTCTGTTTGGCACAAGTTCGCCGATTAAACCTTTATTTTTCAGTTCACTGTTTGTCCTCTCGTCACCTTCATTCGTGACAATATGAATCCGATCACATTGAAATATGTGTAATTGGCCTCTGAAATCCCCGATAACGGCGCACAGGCAATTTTATATTTTTCAACGCGTCGGTGGTTTTGTTGTGCTTGTGCCTCGCCGTTTGGCTCAGGACGATTTTCGCGTTATCTTCTGCCCACATTTGCTGGAGACGTGAGCTCGGAGCGTAGGCAACTGGCCCCCTTGCACGAGAACTGAAGCAGCCGTTCGCGTTCCAAAGAAAGCTCGTGCAGAAGAAAAGAAGGGCAAGGGACCAGGGATGTATAATTCAGGATATAAAAAATACCCCACTGTATCGAAGCGCCACCACACACGATTTCTCGCATTGATGTACAGGCCTGGAGGCCGATCCCACCGCCATCTGTTGGTTCAGAATCACACTAACCAAGGGTGGGGTTGCACCTTAAAGGGGCGATGCAACAATTTTTGTACTTTCCTCAAATACCGCTTAAAACGGATCCCTGACGTTTATGACCTATGAAACACGCGTTCGTTTTTCACCCCACGCAATAGAAGTCCCAGAAAAAAACTTAAGAAAAACGAGCAGCGTTCACCCCCTCAACTCGCAGCCAGAACAAGCGGCCACGTGATCTGGAGCGGATTATATGCCGACAATGTTGCTCATAGCCACGCGCAGGGGCTGGCAAAGCACAGGACACGCGCTGAGCTGACTCCGTAAGTGTGACGTCATGGGTCCAAACAAACCGTTGCTAGGGTCGTTGTTATGGACGAATACATGTGGCTCCGTTTCGCTACGAAAACCCGACCGCTCAAAAATCAGGAGTAGGATTTAAAGTTATAAAAATCACAGATCTAGAAAGCTTGAATGTCATATATGTTTCGACAGAAGTGTGCCGGTAATCGCTCGTTTCTGAAATATTTACGACTGCAACTTCCGGTCCTCAAGATATGCCTGCAGCAGACGACGAATGCAAGAAGTATGCCGTCTGCCGCACGCCGGCCGTCCAAGTGGGGCCGTCGTTTGAATCGTGTGAATAAAGACGATATTCTGACATCGCATTTGTTTTAAATATAATGAGTTTCATACACTTTTAAGATTTCATAGTGGGGTGCGATGCAAAATATGGTTTATCGAAAGTCCGGGCGTCGATCGAGATGATAGTCTGCTAAAAGATCGCATTGCACCCGCGAGAAGAGCACTTCAGGCGAACGGTTGAGAGCCCAAATTTTGTTTGCGGACTCGCGCTATGCGAGGGTGCTTCGTATACCTCGTTGTAACCATCGCGTGGAGAGAGATTCTTGCAGTTTCTTCAGATTTCCGCAAGACCCCAAAGCGCGAAAGAACTGGGTAAAAAACATAAGGTGAGTTTATTACAGATTGTACTCGCATCGTGGGGTCGATGGGAATCTTCACCAAAAGAGCACATCCACGGAATTTAATGTATACCAAGGAAAAAAAAAAGCAAAATACTGCGAAATCGCGATAGACATGCAATTCTTTAATAACCTGACCACCACAATAATAATAACAACAACCGACTTACCTCGACGGCGTACGATTTGTTTCTCATGCTGGCCTGCATAACGCCGGTAATGCACTTCAGGTCGTCGATCTGCATGACGTGGTTTGATTTTACTATATTTTCACCCCTCGTAACTAAGCTGGGTTCTTCACCGAAAAAAATCGCACATTGCGGAAGCCTCTACGGCCATGGTGATGCACTTGTTTTTGTCGCTCGTTTACCGACGCAATTCAATGAAGACGCCCGCTGCAACAGAGGCCAGCAAATCTATCATGTCGTCTGCTGCCAAAGCAAAGCGGACTGCAATACTTCAGAAATGGCTTTCATCGTTGCAATACGACATTGAGACGACAAGAACATCTTCATAATTCGATATCAAGAAGTTAGGTTGCTTACAAAAAATTATTTACTTACTTGCAAGCAAAAATCTAGCCTCATGTGGAGTCTCCATGCATTAGTCCATAGCAACGCCCCTAGCAACGGTTTGTTTGGACCCAGACGCCATGTTGTGACGTCATCACTTACGGAGTCAAATTGGACACGGGCCACTACCCGAATGCTTCTCGAGCTAGTAATTATCACGAGCCCAAATCGAGCGCCCACGCAATGCTCGAGTCCAATCTATGAACCACATTCAAATATCGTCATATGGGTGTACTGCGATCCCCACGTTACGTCATCAAATTTTGCAAAGGAGAGATTGAATGAAAATGATCGATTTTGTCCTTGAAATTACACCGCAACAAAAGAGTTTCTTGGCCAGTGGCGTTGCGTGTGAGTATCCTTGAGTCCCAGGTGTGCCAGTAAGCTCGTGTAAAGAGAAAAACATTCCAATTGAGTATCGTTGCACCGCTCCTTTAAAGGGGCAATGCAACATTTTTTGTACTTTGCGCAAATACCGCTCAGAACAGATCCCTGACGTTAATGACCTATGATACACGCGTTCGTTTTTCACCCCACGCAATAGAAGTCCCAGAAAAAAAATAAAGAAAACAAGCAGCGTTCGCCCCCTCAACTCGCAGCCAGAACAAGCGGCCACGTGATCTGGAGCCGATTATATGCCGCCAATGTTGATCATAGCCACGCGCTGTGGCTGGCAAAGCACAGGACACGCGCTGAGTTCCAGACATTGTTATGGCTCGGCTATTGTCGTCGATGCAGCGATTGGGCACGGGCTACTACCCGAATGCTTCTCGAGCTAGTAATTATCACGAGCCCAAATCGAGTGCCCACGCAATGCTCGGGTCCAATCTATGAACCACATTCAAATATCGTCATATGGGTGTACTGCGATCCCCACTTTACGTCATCAAATTTTGCAAAGGAGAGATTGAATGAAAATGGTCGCTCTTGTCTTTGAAATTACACCGCAACAAAGGAGTTTTTGGCAAGTGGCGTTGCGTGCGAGAATCCTTGACTCCCACTTGTGCCAGTAAGCTCGTGTACAGTTAAAAACATTCCAATTACATATCGTTGCACCGCTCCTTTAAGTGGGGAGCTCTTTTGCTGTTTGAAGCTAGAATGGGTGTGCTATCAACGAAAACATATAGGGCTAAGCAGTGTTGGCGGTAACGCGTTACATGTAACGGCGTTACCGGTAACGCGTTACTTTTTTGGTAACGTAGTAACGTACTCGTTACTTTTCCAAAGAAGTAACGGGTAACGTACTTACGTTACTTATTTTGAGTAACGTGTAACGAAATTACGTTACGTTACTTTACTTCCTAAAACTTAAAAGACAAAATTTTTTTGTGTGTTTTTAAGTGCCCAGTCATAAATTCCTTAGTCCAAAAATGCCGCTGTCCTCCACATCGAACGCATCCGTTGAACGCCTATTTAGCGTAGGCGCGGACGTGTTTACCAAGAAGCGAGGTAGAATGTCAGATGCCAACTTCGAAATTCAGCTGTTGCTGAAGTACAACAGAGGACTGTGCTTCGGGTAACGGAGGAACTTGGTCACAGCAACTATCTGTACTTCGACATGTTGTGAATAAAATTTATTCGAAGTTTCAATCTCGGCTGGGCTTAATTTCTGTGCTAATGAGGGAGTCCGGTTCTTCTGTTAAGTTCAGTGCCAACATGTTATAAATCAGCTTCATATATACCTCCGCGTTTTTTCTTGTAACTATTCAGGTGAAACCCTAAAAAGAGAGGGTAATTAAGTTTCCGCTCGGACATATTTTAGCTATGGCGCTTACGCACATACCAAACGTGGAAACAGCAAATGTTTTAGTTCATGAATAAAAAGTAACGCAACAGTAACGTGCGTTACTTTTTATCAGTAACGGTAACGGTAACGCGTTCCTTTTATTTTGAGGTAACGTAGGTCGGTAACGCGTTACTTTTATTTGAAAGTAACGACTAACGTATTTAGTTACTTTTTTACGGTAACGCCTACAACACTGGGGCTAAGTTCCAGGAAATATACACTCTGTGTGACGTATGCAACCGCGAAAGGGAAACTATAGGCTCCTTGCACTGACGTCACATCGCATACTTTTGAACACCATGTAAAAGGAGGAGAAGGAAGCTGCTGTTGTAAGAATTTTGAGTGACAGGTTAATCTTCTATAATCTTCTGGAAGGAGAATAGCGACGCCTGTGCAAATCCGGGAGGTACAAAGGAGGATCCTGATAAGAGGGGAGCTCCTTCTTCCCCTTTTCTCTGGAGGTCATTGGAAATGACGTCATGTGCAAGCCACGTATACACGAACTCATCTCTGTGACGTCACGGCGCGGTGGTGGCGCGTCGGTCGCACTTCCGGTCTGGGGCTGTGGGCAGAAGTCCCCATGCCAGACGTGTATTCCTGCGTTGTTTTGAAAGGAACCAGACAAAAACCTGCCTTCTCGTCAAAACGCCGCGACTGGGCCGTACCAAAAGAGTCAAGAAAGGTTTGAAGGTCAGTTTTCACGTGCTCGGTTCGTCCGAGAATCTGGATATGTGTCGTGAAAAGGGAAAAGCAGACGCCGTCGGACAACGATTGCTTGGGCGGGAAGCACTTTGGGTTGAATTCACGGATACTTGTGGTCATCAGATTTATTTGTTTTGTTCCAACATGAACGCCAGAAAACCGTCAAGTTGTGCGGACCACCTGCGGACTACATTCAGTGCGTCTTCAAGTTCAAACGGCCGCCTGATTGTTCGAACTGTCGTCTGCTCATTCAAACGTTTCTGCTTGTCGTCTGCTCTCTTAAACGACGCCGGTCCGTAGACCAAATGTTGGCCCGGTACTTGTGATAAAAAGTAAGTGCAGGCCTAAAAAGACTTAAATTTGAAGGTTGGTAAGCAGGCTCGATGTAAACAGTAGATACAAGGAGATGTTGATCATTGTTACCAGTGGCCATCACCGACTTGTTATGCCTAATTCAGTTGGTCCGATTCTGCTTGCGATTTTCAGTATCGACGTCGACCATCTCAGCTACGGTTCACGCTTTTGCAGCCCGAGCGGCGTCGCGACTGAAAATTCCGATCGAAATCTCATCATGCGAATCAGGCTTTAGCGTACATTCTGCGGCGTCCACGCGGAATGAATCGCCACATGTCACATTATTCACGCGAAGTTTTGCGGCGTAACGAGCCTCGGTAATTTCGCTGACGCCGCTCAAGATAGTCAGACATCGCCAGGAAGACGTAGAACCAACAATTCAAACGCGAAAAGGGGCAGGGGGACTCACGCTGACGCCGACAACATCGCATTGCAATGGTGTGTTTATGGGCGACGGCGAGCTTCTTGCCCACACCCCCATCGCGCATGCGCGGCGCCGGTGGCGTCCGCTAGGGGCGCTCCGGGCGCTCCGGTTTGTTTGTAAACATGAGTTGGTGTATAGAACATGTAATTTTAAGGTGCACGGGGCTTCGTCCCAAACTCGTGGGGGATGACTACGGATTTGGAGGGGGCACTGGGATTCACCGACATGGGCGGACGAATGGATAGGGAAAGAATTGCGGCAACTAAGAGGAGATTGGAAGATTGGTGGAAAAGATCTGGGGGGGGGGGGAAGGGTGAAGATACAGATAAAAATAAGCAAGGGTAACACCTAAAAAAAAGGGGGGGGGGCGCTGCGTTAAAACAAAATTTATACAAATTTAAAAAAAAGACGAAATGTTAGGCTAGGTGGCGCAAGCTGCCGCCCGTTACAAAGGGTATAGCCATTACCATCCATCCATCCAAGTTGTGTTTTTACTGACGTTTATTGATAGTGAAAATAATTAACAAACTGGCTACCCGTGCTTTAATTCTAATGAAGTTGACATATACGTGATAATTATTGAATCATTTTGGATATCTTCGAGGATTGATCTATACACCATCCAAATGTGCGCAGAGGAGTGAGCACGCTTGAGATCTTTAAAATTTTGATTAAGATAATATCACTATTTAACCACGTGTTTATACAGGATGTTGCAAAAAGCGCCTGTTAAGGAATATTCTCACAGCGCCATATGACTGGGCTTTATACGAGGTGAGCGGCGTTTGGCAACTTCCGGTTCCTTAGGAAATTTTGTTTCACTTTTGACAGACGACGACAATGTGCTGCAAGCCTGTGCAAGCATAATTCTGAAACTTCCAGACTGTAGCTTTTAGAACCATGCTTAGACAGGCTTGCAGATCATCGTCGTCGTTTTTCATCAGCTAAACAAAATTTCCTAAGGAACCGGAAGTTGCCAAACGCCGCTCGCCTATTACAGACCATTCCCTCAGTAAACACAGCGCACCCCCAGCACTGCTCAGCAGCAAATTCGCGCGCCCACAGAATAATATGTTAGATAATGAACCTGGGAAATTAAGATGCTACGACCTATTCCAAGCTTACTTGTAACATGTCATTTTTATTGTTTTTCGTTGTCACTGCAGAGTAAATAGTCGATATTTGCAGATGAAGGCACCATATACTATTTATCGAATCGGAATGAAGATTGCAAAGCCGCCGAAAGGCAAGATTTGTAGGGCCGGGGTTCGTAGGGCCGGGGCTTCATTATTACCGGTGAAGCATGTTAACCGCTGCACCACGCGGGGTGGTTTTGTGTATTAGCATACCTCATCGGTAATGAGCGTACCCGGAGTTCGAATCCCGACTCCGCCAAACTTGGCCTTTCGGCGGTTTT
Organism: Ixodes ricinus; assembly: GCA_037355805.1. Taxonomy (NCBI): domain Eukaryota; kingdom Metazoa; phylum Arthropoda; class Arachnida; order Ixodida; family Ixodidae; genus Ixodes; species Ixodes ricinus. The sequence continues at coordinate 195,900 of JAZHYW010015194.1, forward strand.
GCAATTGCCAATTCCATTAGATCCCTATACGATTCACTCCTCCGCACATTTCGACTAGCTTGCTTGTCTATAAGGACATCGTTCTAGGTTATACTTATAACTCGAGAAACTGAAGTTATCAGGTACCTAAGACGTACAGGTCAACCTTCCCGGGCAATTTGCAACAAGGACATCCATCGGTTTTCATCTGTTATTCAAACAATTACCACAACAAGGGCAGTACGCAATTCTCATACTGCGGACATTCGTTTTCCGAAGGACATCAGATATATTTCGAAAAGGTTCCAGGAGGCAGTGATGCCGGGCAGTCACGTTGTCCGACCGAAAAGGTAGGAGGATTACGTGCCCGTAACGACCGAAATGTATATCCCACCAAGGAAAGAAGATACCACCAATGCCGCCGTTTATCAAGCTGCAATAACAATGAGGGTCGCGGCTTAGAACACCACTTTCGCAGACGTCTTCTCAATCAAACGCGCTGCACAACCACAGCATACAGACCACACGGACCACTATCGGCGAAACTGTGGCACGCAAAGAGAACGAGCTGCGTAATTGGTCCCAAGATTTAGCCATTCCATTGGGATGCGACGAAGAGAAATGTGTTCCCCATTATCTTGGAGCACACTCATCCGGCAGTTTGAACTCAGAGTGTCTTTGGTTATATGTGTTTTCTATTTTTCATACGCCCCACGCTAGCCGCAAGGGTGTCGGTGTACCGCACGCTGTTTGCAGATCTGTTTGGACAAGCAGGAAAAAAGCGGAAGCTTGTTAATATCGTTAAACGAATACAGTAACTAACTGTAGCCATTCATGACGCGGCAAAAAGTGATTTTACTTTTAACTCCTATTTACAAGTGAAAAAAAAATACCGAGTTTGACACAAAGTTTTGAAAACAGCCCAATACTTATCAAAGTGGGGTCAAATAAACTTTAATATGTCCGTCTTCTCTCCTGATAATGTTACGTTTCAAATATAAAGGACAACTTTCGGGCCTCCCGCTGAATACAAGAGCCCCTAACGAAAGGGGGGATGAAAGCTGAAAGTGATATCGGCGGCTTGATGTCAATTGACCACTTTCAACTAAAATGAAGCTACTAGGCATAGCGTGCTAGAAAATTTCCTAATCTACAATATATTTTGTGATTTGATGAAACACATGGCTCGCACGCAAAATCACATCTTAACCTCTCGATATTAGAATTTTCTCTTGCAATTACAAACATTTTCGCCGAAATATTCTTCCTACTAATTTCAACTAATAATGGTGCAGTAATCTTTAGTTATGTCCGTTATTTGTAATATGAAGCACGTACAATTCCAATACATCAAACGGCCTAAATAACTTTTAAGGTTTACCCCTTTTTTTGTGAGGGGGGGGGGGGGTGTTTTTGAATATATATACCTTAGTTTATGAACATTGACAAATATTAGCGCCGTTAGATTTAATAAGAATGTTTAACAAACTGCCGGGCAGTTGCATTGCACGTGAAACGTCCCGGAATCTGGCTACTGTACGCTTTTGCTTGCTTGCCTCGTTCGGCGCGTTCGGTCCTGGCTGTTGTGCGCGGGTCTTCATCGTCGTGTGCCTCTAATTCGGTGTTGCTGCCTGCAGTCCCGTCTTCGAGTGTGGGTTGTGATCATTTAACAACCCGCCTGGCTTTTAGAGCTAGTCGTCTTCGTTCAGCCTGATTCTTCTGGAACTGACGCCTACACTCTCGGCGCTCATCATGTGTTAGTTTCCCTGTTAACGCGTGGCGTGTACACTTGGTAGCAGTTCCTGGAATGAAGGTACCGACGATAATCGTGGCTTAAAACAATCAACCGATGAGCATTGAGATAATCGGCGACTTCACAAAGTTTTTTTTGACCCCCCCCCCCCCCCTACGTCTCCCTCCACAAGGGCAAAGAACGTTTCACGATATTATTGGAATATTTTTTTTAACGCGCTTAGAGGTACATACCTTGGAAACTATATAGACTCATGGATGGCAAATTGATTTGGTGTCCGACGTTTGAATATGTGAATATAATTTGGGATATGTGGATATATAAGGGATACCAGGTAATATCATTCTCGTGTTCATGTCATGTTTAAAAATGGTCCGGAAAGAATCATATTTGTAGGTTTAAACTTTGCATAAAATAAGTTTGATTACATTGCAGTGTGGATTTTGTGTAATATGCAACTTTTTCACCCAAATACCGCACGCCGCAAAGTTTTTTTTATATTTTTTTACATGTCTCTTTACTGTTTTGGTGGCGCCGACGCTAAGCACCTTATTAAGAATCCCCAGTTGGTGGGTTCGAATCCCATCAGAAGTGTCCGCAGCAATATGGCGGAGGCCTATTACGCTCAAGGCACCGTGTAACCGAGATTACGGTTGCATGTCGAAAGAACCCCGGGTGGTCGAAGTTTATTCTCACTGTTCTCCGCTGGGGCACACCTGATGCCCTTCGTTCGTTGTGCTAATATAACCCACTAATCTGACTCTCTATGGTCTCTCCGTTGTAACTCATTTAAAGTTTGAACGCACTATTGTCGAAGGAAATGAACTTCATAATCCGTAAAACGTTAGGTGTGAAATTGACAGCATAAGTAAAGAAATAAAGAAATGCGACGAATGCTATATGCAAATTAATTATTACCTGGTAAAGGGCTTGAACGTTCAGGCTATTTCAGTGTATAGCAGCTGTGATAATTCAGTCACTGCTACTGGCATTTTCGCTGCCACCTGAATTTCAATAGACAAAAATTAGACTCTCTGCAATTCTATAGAATGCTTGTAAAAATAAAAGCTATTCTAAATAACTTGCACATATCTGATTATATTCTCCCCAATGATGACTTCTCTGTGAGCGTTCCTACCGTATTTATTTTGCCCTGCTGCAGTGGCACTTCGAAGCGAGCAATGAGTAAAAATCACCACTAGCGCCGCGGAATTCCGTGGTGCGGCGGTTGTTTTTGTTGACGAGTTTTATTTTGTCTAGAGAGTGTTTCGTACGCCTGGTGATGAGCTTATTGTACACCGAAGCGTTTTATTTACAAAATTCATTTATTAAAGAGGCTAACTTCTACTAATATTACCTGCTTAGAATGAAAACTATTCCTTAGCTTTTTTTGTTTTTTATATTTATGAATAAGTTAAGTCTGGTTTTCTATTAAGACGCCCAAGGTATTTATAGTTACTTGGTAGCTTACCGATCGACTTTGCCTTGAAAGGCTTCTATTGAAAATTTCATAGCTAGTTTAATAATTTATAACGTTATCGTCGACCTGGATTGCAGGCCTTGTCTCCAAATGCTATTAAGTTTTTTAAAGCTTACCGAATAATTTCCTCTGTCAATGACCAGAAAGCTTTGCAAACTGATCTAAATGCTATTAATGCATGGTGCTCTTCCTGGCTAATGACCCTAAATTGCTCTAAAACAAAGTCTATGTCTTTTACTAAACACGTACCCCGGATTCCTACCTCCTATGTGTTAAATAATAATACTGTTGACCTTGTCTCCACTTATAAATATCTTAGAATTCATTTGCAACCTGATCTGTCATGGCTCTACCATATAGAGCTCACCCTGGCGGCTGCTAACCGCTCTTTCGGATTTCTCAAGCGTAACCTTAAACAGGCTCCTCCTAACATACGCAAACTTGCCTTTTCCACACTAATACGTCCGAAATTAGAATATGCATCAGCCATTTGGGATCCCGAACATGCTTACATCATAAACGACATTGAATCACTGCAAAATCGTGCCGCTCGCTTCATATTTTCAAATTATTCACGTCATTCCAGCGTCACAGCACTAAAACGCCGAGCAGAGCTACCCGAACTACTCCATCGTCGCAAACTTTCACGCCTATCACTTTTCCATAAACTTTACCACCACGCGTCACTTCACGGTGATTTCTTCGAGCCACCTGCCGTTATTTTTCCACGCCGCGATCACCCCTACAAAGTTAAACGCGTAACCTGTAAGTCATCTGCTTTTTCCCGGTCATTCATTCCACGTACCACAATCGATTGGAATAATCTACCATCGCACATTGCCTCAGAAAAAGACACCACGAAGTTTCAAGAACAAATTCAAAATACTGATGCCATCTAACTTTTGCTGTTTTACATTGTTGTTTCCTCTTTTCCGGAACGTGCAGAGCAAATGTGTACTATTTTGTTTTTACCTTGACTCAGCTTTATTGCAGTGTGATGAGTGAGTGTATGTTTTTTATTCGTTTTTGAGTGTATCCTTTATTTTCTTTTTATTATTAAGTGTATTGATTGTTTTCTAGTATTCTCATATGTTGTTCACTGTGCACTAGTTCCTATTGGAACGATTTATGTACCCCCCTATGTAATACCCTCTCACGAGGGCCTTTAGGGGTAATATGAATAAATAAATAAATATTTTATATTACTTATATGCAGTTTAAAAGTAATCCGTTATAAGTAACGGAATTCCTTCTAGTCGGTTACATTTTCTCTAAGTCAGTAATTAAACCATTATTTTCTTGAAAATATAGTATATGTGTAGTAATTCCACTATTTTCTGACTAAAACATTAGTGACATTACAGTTCTCCCATTCTGCCAAAAGAAAAAAAAATTGGTTGAAGGAAGGCGATGCCCTTATATCCGCGCTTCCACGAGACGCGGGTTTGCAGTGAAGGGAGTGCTAGCCAGGGGAAAGAAAAGGGATACGGGAGAAACGCGACAGTGCACTGTCCCTGTCTCTGGGCTCATTTGTAGGATCAGACAGCGCAGGAGGGTTCGACTGAACGTGTGAAGGCAGCAGGCCTTGAGTTCGTCTCAAGAAGCGCAAAGACTATAGACGTTTTCCGACTTCTTTCGTTCTGACTCACGTGGTTTTTGTATCTGGTATTCGGGACGGAAAAAATAATAAAACATTTCAACCTGGAATGTGCGAGGAAATATAGGTGAGGCGAAACATGAATGTGTAACGATCGCGCATTTTTCGCGAACACCTTTCAGCGGTATAGAGAGATCAAAACGATGTTTTTACCGCATACCAGAAGTGACGACATTCAAGATGCCTGAGCTTTTGTCGAAAAGGTGTATAGTACTTCGAGCGCCGACTCACAGAAGATCAGAAAAATAATGGCCCATTAAACTGTCACACTGGTCATGACTCGGGAGCTGTAGTGCATACGTCAGCCATCCCCCTCCGCCTCCCCCTCCCCCTCAAAAAGAATAATCTGGGCTTCGTTTTTGTGTTGATTGTTTATTGATGTCGCTGCCTAAGCACACCCATCCCGCAAACACATCAAGTCCAGCGTGAGGCCTGGCCTTCTGCTCACGCCTGTGCGTTGTAAAAGGTAAATACTGCGGGCCAACCAGCGCACTTTGTACCACGTGAATTCCCACTAGCGGGCTCGTGTAAGCAAAAGATGCGTAGGCGATGTGACACTGACAGCCTATTGTAACAGGAGTATTACCGTATTTGCTCAGGTAATAGCTGCACTTATGAGCAAAGACCGTGCGTCTGCTTCCCTGCAGAACACACATACAACCTATCATAGCAATCTGCATTAAAAAAAAAACTAAAAAAGGCAGCCAATAACGAGGTTGAGAACACGATCCTCCACAAAAGCACGATCACAGCACATAGCATTTTCGCGTGAAGACGTTATCTCTCTGCCGTAAATCACTGCCATTTTCCTGCCGATCGCGGTGATTCTCTAACCCCGTGCTCCGCGGGAAAGCAGACCCGCAGGCTTTGTCCATAAACAGCGCGGTTATTACTCGAGCAAATACGGTATAAACTCTGCTGTCAGTTTCAGACGGAGACTGGCATCAAACCTTCGTCACTTTCAACGGCATGCGATATGCTGGCAAGGAAGCGCTGCCGAAATGGCTTCAAACTTCGAAGCCGCGTGAGAATGTCGGAGGAAGTTCCAGTTGGAGCAGGTTGGGATTCTGGTTAGCGGACTGCGCATGAGGGAAGTTAGACAAATGCTTTAGAAAAAGGAAGACGCCCTTTCCCGGAATAAATAGTGGCCGTGACCAGGGGCGGATCCAGAACTCCGTTTTTTTTGGGGGGGGGGGGGGGGCGGAAAATTTTTAAGGATACTATTTTCCCATTTTTTCTTGTGCAAGGGGGTCCACCCATGTCAAACTGCCCTCCAAGAAGGAGGCAGGGAGGGAGTCGACTATGTTTGGGGGGGGGGGGGGCGCCCCCGTCGCCCCCCCCCCCCCCTTGGATCCGCCACTGCCGTGACGACACTCACGTTAAGAGAGACATGAACGGCTGTCAACGCCTGAGACGTGGACGGGTGTTGATTGCTGATGATAGCACTTTTTGATCAGTTCTTTCTCTTATTCTCAATTCAACTGCGACATTGGTCATTAATGTTTCAATTTGGTGATCAAGAAAGAAGATCAAGTCGTTCACTCGCTCGAATAGCAACCTTCAGCATGCAGCAGTCTTCGATACGTATCCAAACGCAAGGAGAGCCTTTTGTTCTCACTACAAGTCCGCTTTCATGAGAAAAGAGAGCCTTTTACAGACATACAGCAGCCAGTGCTAGCATGAGGGAGCAGTGTTTTGCAGTTCGACGATGATGAACTATGACTATTTTAAATGGTGTGTCTGTCTCTACCAGCTTTCGTAAGGGTAGTGCCCAAATGTATTCGTCGAATGTTCATGTGATCCAACTCTGTCTCGGTTGAACAACGAGGACCCCATTTATCAGTTTAAGTAATTTATTATTTATAAAATTCGACGTCTTAAAGATATTAACCTATAAATACGTGAGAAATTGTATTGAGTGCATTTTATTGGCGTTTTCTTTTAGATGACGCAATGAATTCCGCCCCGCAAACATAGGCGTTTCAAGTCATTTCTGGGTTGTTTTTGAGTAACGCGAAAGTAATTGCGTAAAGTAATAAAGTAATTAATCGATTACATTTTATGGCGAGTAATTTGTAACTAATCCGTCACGTACTTGTAATTAAAATTAATTACGATTGTGGTGTAACGAGCACAAGTCAGCTTAGAAGTTTGGTAATATTGACACCCTATGGATATAAATGACTTCGTTATTCATTCATTTATTGCTTGGTTTCTCGAGTCACACAACCTAACAATCTACTCATCTTGGTGCTATCATTAACCATATTAGCTCCAAATGGTTATTGCTATTTACTACAATAAACATTTTGTTTTCCGTTTGCCACCATAAATGTTCATTATTGCGTATTTCCAATATCTTGAGTTAGTTTCGCGTTGCAGTCAAGATACTCAAACAATCATGGATTCTTCTAAAGTATTCTGGTCTTTGTCTCAGTTGAGATGCACTAAGATCATGGTACGGCTGACCAGTGTGCGGTTGCAATGGCGACGAACACGTTAAAATTCTTCTGTGGCCGCGTTCTAATATTCTTGTAAAATTTTGTCTGTTGAAAAAACTGTGATTAATTTTTTAGAGAGGCGAACCTCCGCAAAGAAAGGTTTGCCTGTGTGCCAGGTCTTCGGGGTTGAGGAGATAATCCTGGCATAAGAACGTCTGTCAACGGTGAAGTGCGTTTCGCGAGTGCAAAACAGCGTCGTCTGTGACTTCCGCCTCAAGAAAAATGTTGTTTTTATCTATGGTTTCGCTCGCTCTTGAAAGTCAGAGCTATTCGGACAAAGATGAGGATGCTATGTTGTTCGAATTGTCTTTTCCCGCACAGCTGCGCTGTCGCATACACTGCTTGAACTCGGGAAAGTACGCATAGAAAGTCAGAGTTATCGACTGCTGGAAGCATGCCGCGGCTGTTTTAATTCAGGCTAATGAAGTCAATGACAAGGCAAGTACTGCCGGACCGCAACACCAAGTCAAGCTGCATAAAAAATAAAAGAACGATCCGGGACTTGAATACGGTTACAGCTCATCTGTTCTGTTCCCAGACATTTTATGCAAGTAAAAGAACAAAATTAAAAAAAAGTCTTTTACAACACGTTGCGACAACTTGTTGTGTTTGAGCACCTGTACCTCTGCCGTAAAAACGGTAAAATCGTTATTCACGCACGTGCGTCAGTAACCCACTCATACTTTTATAAGTAAGAAGAGTGAACGTCAATCGACTCACATTTGCGCCAGCATTGTTGTCTTCTTTTTTACCTTTCTTATGTGACGCCAGAATTAAATTTTTAACGCAGTTGCGGGTGACTGCCAGACTTGTACCGTACGCATTACAAGTAATCAAATTACTTGTAATCGATTACTTTTTGGAGTAATTTTGTAATCAGTTGATTACTTTTATTAGGCAGTAATCACAAGAGTAATCTGATTACTTTTTGAAGTAATAAAATTACTTGTAACCGTTACTATTTTTCCACGGGACCCCCCCCCCCCCCCCCCGGCACACGCCGGTTTTTTCTGAAATGACAAAAATAAAATTTGCTTTTTTTTTTCGAACGGAAACAAAAAAGATTTTTGCGGAGCTTAGGAAACGAGGTCAATCCCTTTCTATGTACAGTTTTGTGGAATGTCCGTCTTTTTTTTTTTTTTCGAGCTGGGATTGGGAGTAGGAAGCCACAGGGAAGCCACAGTGCGTGACAAAGGCCATTCAGGGCGAAGTTTGAGGAAGCAGAATGTAGCTTTGTAAGTCCTTCGTTCAAACTAGCCCCCTCACGCACACACACACAGAAATAAAAAAAAATCCTGCTTAGGGTACCTACTCGCAGCCCGTAGGAGAACCAGAACCGAAGAATGCCTAAAGCGGATGCAAAATATAACAAAGCCATTTGAAATATTTCCCCATTTCCCCTACGTGGTCTTTGTGACAAGCAATGTTTCGAGTTGAGAAGTGGTCAGGGCGATCTCTTCCGCTAATGGATACTACACATGATACGTTTCAAATCCTGGAGCTGCTGCTCTTTTGTATAACATGCGAGCTCATACACATGTGAATAATAAAATGAGTGACGCAAACTTTGAGCGACAACCCTTGCTCAAGCTTAACAGAATCTAGAACCCCCCCCCCCCCCACACACACACACACTGGCGAACGCCCAAATCATTAAACTTCTTCAAACGAATTCTATGCTTGTGTCCGTATTGTGAAGGTGCAACGACCACGAAGAGGGAACCAGTTTTTCTTCTTCAATACTTGTGCAAATGTGAAATATAGGTTGGAAGTAGTTCATTGTTATGAGCGCTAAAGATGTGTCTTCACACAATAAAGTAATCGGAAAAGTAACGATTACTTCTTTAAGTAATGTCCAATTACTTTTGCCGTCGAGTAATCAAGTAATCTAATCGAATACTTTTTAGCCAAGAGTAATAGTAATTGTAATCGATTACTTTTTTTAGTAACGTGTACAAGACTGGTGACTGCACATAAGTTTTTTTTCATAATTTTTGGTTTTGTTTGCTGTTTAGGCGTAGTTATACTTTATGTATGTTGAACACCCTGCGCCAGAAAAGGATCGTCAATATGACTTTCTTCTCTCTGCGAAAAAATGTAATTCATTTTTGAATTTCAGTAGTACATATTCAATTTTTGTACCTCTGTGAGTGCCCTGTCCAGGTTCCCGTTATGTTGCTTTCATTTTACACATCTAACACTGCCAACACGCTCTAATTTGTCGACCCAGGAATGTTCTGTCTAATTTTTAGATTTCCTTGGAAAGTAATTACACGTTATGTGGGCTGAAATACATCACTTTAATATATATAAAAAAACAAGGACAGCCACAAATTTCTTTTCATTTATGCGTTCAAGTCAATGCGCAGTAGGGGCTACATGAGGAGTTTAGTAGGCCACGTTTCCACACCCGCTAAGCACCCGGATAGCGCTCCGTAATATGCCGCAAGACCTTGAACTATGCAGACAAGGTTGGCAGCGCGCATGCGCTTCAGCTGCAGCGTTTCGTTACGGATACCGTACCGGAGGAGAAAAACGATCTACTACAACTCCCTATTAGCTGCCTCATTTTACCCCGTCTTTTGCCGCTTACTCGCTTTCTCTTGTAAGCATCGGGGAACAAAATTGGCGGGTATAAGAGCTTGGTTCTCAAATTTAGAGTTGTTAAAAACAATTGTCACAGCGTATTGGGTTCATTTTGTCGACAGCCACGGGAAGCCATTGCTGGCTACTACATTAGGGACTTATCGAAGAACGTCTGCTGCGGATTGCGGTCCCTGCGGGCGCGAGCTCAATCCGCCCTCAAAGTGACAGCTCCCCCAAGCAGCGCAAAACTCTTGTATGCTCTTGCATGTCATCTACGAAAAGTCCCTACTGACGTGACAAGTAAGCGTAGCTTCACCACTAAATCATGCGACAAGATAAAGAAACAATAATTAACCCTGTCCTCCGCACAGCTGGCGATTCATGGCGATCATCTTTCTTGAATCACCTCGCCTAGGAACCGAATAAAACTTTTCGGGAGACACATATTTTACCTGTCTGTTTATTCCAGTTCTGTGGCATTTAAGTACACAACAATACCCGGTTGCCCTGCCCTTTTGGATTCGGTAGATTACTTTACAAAACGCGAGGCCGGCACGACAAGCGCACCGGCCTTCCGCGTCGTCTGCTCCTCGTACTGCTAACGAGTATGCTCGCACCTCGCCAGGGGGAAGGATATGGTGCTGCGTATATAGTGCGAAGCGAAATTTCAGCCGCACAGCCCTATAGGCATTTATAATTTTATATGACTATTAGTGACTGTTTATACGGCTATAGTGTTGTAAGTAACGCGTTACAAGTGACGACGTTAATGGTAAGGCGTTACTTTTTCAGTAACGTACTAACGTACTCGTCGCTTTTTTAGATGACAGACGAGTAAAGTCTTTTAGTTACTTCTTTTACTTATCGTCTTTCAAATTTTGTTAGTTTTGCTTGTTTTGTTTTCTTTCCATAATATAAATGAATTCGCCTTTTGTAAAATGCGCAAAAAGGAGTGAACGTTTTTTTTCATGGCATTGTTTTAAATTTTTTTGTTGAGAAGTTAATTTTTCGTCCCGGTGACCAGAAGAAGTCGCTAGGTTATTCCTGGCAGGCAAGCCGCAACAACCCTTGGTGGATGCTTTGGACAAAGTAATAACAAAAGGGACCTCACCCTCCTCGAAGCTAACTGCCTCTGCAGCGTAAAGACGCAGTCGTCTCGCGGTAAGTACGTCCGCATATACGGCTGGCATCCCGTCGCCGCTTGAAGGGGGACGGGACACTTCGTTCAGTTAAATCCACAAGAAGCTTCTTCGGCCAGTAGAAATCCCTGATTGGTTCAGAAGCCGAGTTTGTGAACCCATCACGTCCGCGTGATCGGTTCACAAGTAAAACGATGAAGTAAAAAATCTGAGTGCTGCGTCCGCGTTCGGCTTGTGAACGCGGACACAGCACTCAGATTTTTTACTTCATCTTTCTCGACTGAGCGCGAGGAAAAACCTCAGCCATTCCACTCTAGGACGGTGGATGACCAGCGAAGCTCTTTAGCACACGACACAGACGTGGCACAGAAGTTTGAACAAACGCACGAACTATCGCCGCCCCGAGGAGCCGGCGGAAACTAGACACGCGCGACGGGACCACCACCCGCCAGGGGAGAGTTTAAGGAAACTAAGCACGCAAGCGCTTGGAACGACGACAAAGAGATGGCGCAAAAGCTTTTGTTGACGCACTGAAAAATCCACGGAACCCTAGCCAAAACAGCATCACTGTAAAATATTGGGCAGCAGTTGGGCCTAATTTTTGCCCCGCGCTCAATCTAGAAAGATGAAGTAAAGAATCCAGTGCACCAGTGCCTTGCCTGCCTTGGTAAAAACAAAACTCTGGGCAAAACAAGCTGGACATAGACGCCCCCTATAGTTCGATCTCCAGTCGGATATATATGTCCCCCGGAAAAAATAGAAAAACCACATCGAGCTGCGTCTACTTCGATCTGTCGGTAATGCATTTTAGGTATTGTTTCTTTATTAAGTGTGCCATGCACAAGCCAAAACTGAAACACCCTCGAGACGTCCGCTCTGACGACCAAATAGCCCATTTTCATGAGCAGGCCGCGAGAGACAGACGTGGCAATTTGGAAGCGCTGTTCCTGTCATCGTGCGCGCGCACACAGAGAGAAGGCCCTCCAATTGACGTGTTTCAGCAGAGGATGCCGGCTGGATACCCGGGTAAGCATTACAGAGCCGCGCGCTCGAAGGCGACGGGCGCACCGTTCCATCACGCCAAGTAGCCATTCACGAAGCTCGCCGTTGCCTTCACCGTGCGTGTCCTTCGCTCCTCGCAGCCGCAGTCTTCGTCAGCGATTGCACAAAGGCAGAGGGCGCGCAACACAAAGCGGCCGCCATAACGCAATCACGTGTTTTTGGCGCCAAACACGCCACGCTTACGGCGTGTCTAATGAGTAATCACGCCTGTATCGCGCGCAGCAGCAGCAGCGGCAACAAACAGCGTCCTCACAACGGCGGCAGCGCCATCTCTCGGTGTAATTTCACGAGCGGCTGCATTCCGTCCAGGGCGTCCTCCGGGAGCGTTTCAATCGCCCCGAGGAGGAGGAAGTCCCAGATCGGGAGATGTCAGCTGCGGTTCCACAATGGAGCGGCCTGTCTGACTGACTGCCGGAGGAGACGCCAGGCGGAGGGAGCTGCCGAGGCGCGCACAAGACGCGAGGCTGGCTCGTGGCACGGCAGGCAGGCAGGGCAGCGATCCCTGCAGGGACGTTGCCCCTAAGGCGCTGGGGAGAAGCCGCCCCGTGTGCACGGCGACGAATAGCCTGCTCTGCGCGCAACCGGGAGCCGCTGAATGCGAGTCGTCGATCTGATAGGTCAGCTGTCACTGACCAGAAGGCAGCTGGGAGCAAATGGTCAGGTGGATTACGTTTCGCAACTGAATGCTGTTTCCGAATTTGAACGTGCCACAAGCACGTTCGTGCTTGTGGCATGCATTCCTTTCGAAAGACGAAATAATCGGTGACTAAACAGTTTCGTCCTCCGGCGGTCTTTATACTTTTTCATTTTTGGAGCAGAGTTGCTGCACCGAATGCTTTCTGTCTTTATATGCCAGAGCGCAGTCAAAGGCACGAACACATACGACCACAAAAGAAACTAAAAGAGCAAGCCACCGGGCATCTTTTGTACATGATTGGTTCAGCGATGCAGAACACTTAAAAGCGGCGGTACACTTCGCGCTTTCCACTTTTTTATCCCCTTCCTCCTTTCCTATATCCTCTACACCTTTCAAAGAAAATCTTCACTAGCTTCAACTCGCTCCAACACGGCTTCCCTGGAAGGTTTGGAGACGAGGGCCCGAAGAGGATTATCTTCCTCGCAGAAAACAGAGGTTGTTAGTCGGCCTTTAGTCTAAAACAAAGTGTAAACAAAATTCTGTGAGTTTACTTCCCTGCAGAACACGGAAACAGCCCATCACGGATAACAGCAGATGTATTTTAGCGAATGACGAAGCACAAATTACAACTACGTCTGAACAAAAAAATGCGACGTGAGTGTGCAGAGACTGTGAGTACGTAAAAACTCATGCTCAAATATTTTGCACACATCGCTTTTTTTTTGTCTCATCGGATTTTGAGTTTAGTCATTCGCTGAGATGATTTTGTTTTTTTCTGATTGGATGTATCTATGCAGAAAACAAACTTAAGCTTCAACACACACACAAAAAAAAATGAACTCACACGCTTTCTTTCCGAGTACCATTGCATTCGAGAGTGACTTAAGTCACTGAGAGCTGAAGAAAGGCAGCACGTGGCTTACCGTGTTCGCACTTCTTGCTTTGAGATTCGCGGTTCAGCGTTCTCTTTGGATATTTCCACAGTCTAATTCAGTGAGTATATAGACCAGTGTCTGTTCTGTTTTATGGGCACCGCCATGTTTGTTTATGCTGACGCCATGACACAGTAAAGGGGGCTGCGTTTTAAAGCGCAGCTCTTAGGCGCTCGTTTCTGGGTTGAGAGGCATCGGCTTAACCACGCTAAATTTAGCGGAAAAAATGACGTAACGTGACCTCAACACCAATTCTTCCCCGCTAAACTAAATCAAGTAGAGAAACGGAATTTGTTCATACGTGACGTAACCCCCAAATAATGGGACGTAATTTTCCCCGCTAAATTTAACGGGAAAACTGAATTGGAGGAGGAGGGGAGGAGAAGAGGCTACGGAGGAGGAGGAGGGCCATAAGCTACCCTCCGTACTCTCCCCTCCTCCTCCTCAAGAGCTGTGCTCTAATTTCGCATTACAGAGATTTGTAAACGTCTTTCCTTTTTTTGCAAGTATCCGTTTTCTTAGAAACCTTCGCCCAAATGCAAGAATGTCAGAAACGCATAGTCACGAAGCTCCAAGAACAACACAAATGCCAGGAGTGCTGCAAAAAAACTAGTAATTGTTTTATGCGCAGTTCCTCTCTTCACAAGAGATCTGCCTTTGCGGTTATTATTTATCATCTTTATCGCTGGGGGATAGGATCTCGTACATTCGTGTGTAGGAAGTAGATGTGTTGCCGCGATTTAATAACATAAAAGCTCACAACTGAAACTCCATTGTCACGTTTTTTATTTAACATTGTGCCGCCACAACGGAGCTGAATGCCACGCCAGTTTTGTCGCAGCAAGGCCAGCTCGCGTAACTATATACGAAGTAGAGATGGCAGCGAATTAGCTCGTTACATTTCCGAATCCCGCGGGTCTGTGTTTCATGGAAATATGAGGTATTAGCGGCGATGACAGGAGTATATGCGAACCGAAGATGCCTCGACTTGAAACCATCTCTACCTCGCTTATTTCGACAGCCGTATACATTCAAATATCTAACTTGAACATACCATTATTTATACACCACGAACAGCGTTAAAAACGACAACGACCCACGCGTAATGCGTTGGCAAATACGATGCGTCATACTATAATTATTGTTTTTAACGAGCTTCCGGCTCACGCAGTGAGTCTATAGGGCCGCGAGAGCCGAGGTGTGGGGGCAAACCATTTTCCACACACAAGTTTGAGGCTTTCATCCGTCTTCCGACGAGAGGAGCGTAAACGAAATAACGAAGAAACAGAGCGGCATGCCGTGTAATGATAGAATGCGCAGGTTTTCAGAACCAGTCATTCTCGGGACCCCCACTGCCCCGGCGCCTTTGTTTTAAGCGACGCTTACCACTCTATTACGGCCGGGAGCCGCAACGGCGACTTCCTGCGCGTCCGGCGGCGTCGGCAGAGTTTGCCACTCTTTTCCTGCCGCCTGTTTCACAGCTCAACACGACGTGTACACGTGGGCGGGTTCCACCACTTTCGCCCCCACCGGGCGTAAAATCAGTCGGCGGCACCGCTCACAGGTCGGCTTCGCACGGCAGAGCGGACGTGCCGCAGTCGTGGCTCGCCCATTCATAGATGCGTCGCCGCAGGCTCCGCATGCAGGCTGCCGACGCGAGTGTGGCGTTTCCGGTGACTTCAGCCCATGGCGCGTGAAGCCGATCTGCGGTGGCTGTGTTTGCGCGCAAATATCGACTCGTTCGACGCTTATATTCCATCTCAGCACCGTAAAAAACATTGATGCCCAACGGCGTCTTTTCATAAATAGTTCGCCGAATTCATTACGTTACGCTAAAGAGCTGTGTGAAGTCCGGTGTGCACGTGATCGCACTTCTAACATCATGCTCGGCGTTGTTAATGAATTAAAGCGCACTGTATTGCAATGTACCGAATTGAATTGAAGTGCATTGTATTGGAATTAAACAATTTTATATTTTAATGCTGAGACTAAATGTTATTTTAATGAACTATTTTTCTCTTCTTTCCCCTATTTCTTTCTGTCTCTCTCTCTCTCTCTCTCTTTTCCTTTCAAGTCGACTCTTAGCATTTTTAATTCCGCGAAGTTTCATGATGATGTGTTAAATATTTTATTTGTTCAAGTTGAATTAGGGGCGTATACGTCACCTTGACGTCAAGAATCACCAAAAACGTCGAGTGCCCTCTATCAAAAATCAGCTCCCCCGGCAGAATTAACTCGACTGGCTTTGGAGAAAAATGCATCTAAGGAATATGAAAACGGAGTACATCAACTTCAGCTCACTGAGCAGTTTCAAGTTCATCGAGTGCGTTCGTTTAAAAAGGACGCTCATTAGACACAACCGAACAGTAACAAAGAATAATATCGACACCTCTGATTGGTGGACGAACCACTTAGCCGTTGCTCTTCGACAATACGTCACATCTTCGTCGAGTGATGACCTTTGCGTATGCAGTCCTGTCTCGTTAATGCGAACCCCGTTAATGTGTACACCACGCTGCAAAAGACGAAATTGTCAGGGATGAACGATGCAAATGCCTGCATATTTGACCGGTTATTATGGGCCAATTTGGGGGAAACGGAGGTGTCTATATTAACTGGACATGACTGTATAACAAGTCGTTTGACAGGGTGACGGGTGGGGGGGGGGGAACCCGGAGACGGGGGGCGGCCACCCACGGATGGAAACGTCCCCTTTTAATCATCAGCGCGACGGCGACCGTGCAACCGTGCCCATATTTCGCGTCTCTCTATTGCGTAGCGGCTACTGCACGGCGCGCTACCCTCATCATGGATACACGGAGCGAAGCTTAAGTGCCCCGCTAAAGCGGAGAATGCAGTACAGCGTCCGTGTCGCCGTCTCGGCGGGTAGGCATCTCTCATTTGCGTTTGAGCCGTAAATGCGGGGCCGCTTACCAGGCCCGATGGCAATGAGTTTTTCTTTCAGCGACATTGGTTGTACCGTGTCAGATTCGATCAAACTGGTGCTTCGCTAAACTAATTTTTTTAAACATTTTTTGTATCACGTAAAACAAATGTACGCTCGTGTTTCAAAACGCAGTTCAGGGCAAATAATAATAATAATAATCAATCAATCAATCAATCAATGTTTTTATTGAAGTGCCCAGGAACAACCTTGCGGTTTTGGTACGGGTGCACTCAGGAAACATGAAAAACATAACACTACACACAACAAACAAACAGTAAACAATAAAAACACTTAAAACAGATCACATATGTCACATAAACTCTCTACGGTATACCATCACGATAGCGAAAGAAAAGGAAAGCGAGAGTATAAAATTTGGTTCTGAGCAACTTAATCAAGTGCAAAAAATGGTAAGCAAAATTTAGGTGAGGACCTTTAGCGCTCTGATGAACTCCGGTGTGTTATTGTTAAATATATCAATAGTGTCTGTAAAAGAGGAATTGTAGGTGTGCCCAATTCTTGACACGGGGTCGTGAAGATTAGTTATGCGAGCATTGTAGAAGGATGCATTTTGCCGTGTAGTTTTTACGGGAATTTTCAAACGTACATTTGAGATCAATGATGTGAAGTCAGTGATGCCATGAATAAGTTTGTACAGAAATAGGATATCGGCATGTTCTCTCCTACGCCGCAGGGTGGGCAATGCCAAGCTATGTTGGACTGGGACTGCTGGATCATCGTTTGAGGTAGACGCATTGCACGACGAGAAACGATGTCTGTAGATACATAAAAACTTATTCTGAACACGTTCGATCCTAGCCGAGTTTGTCGCGCAGATTCCATTCCATACAACAGAGGCATACTCGACGTGTGGTCGACATAAAGCACTGTACAGTGTGACAAAAGTACTAGGGTTATTAAACTCTTTAGTAATGCGGCACGTAATACCAAGCGTGCGTAAAGCTGAGCTCACAATGTGGTCAACATGACTCGAAAAGCGTAATGTACTATCAAATACAACTCCAAGGTCTTTGATTTCATTCACACGTGCCAAAAGAACTGACTGAATGTCATAAGAGAATATAATATTATGTGTCTTTCGAGTGTAGGACATGACTTTAGTTTTAGAACTATTTAGTTTTAGGGCATTCTGATTGCACCAGTTTTCGAAAGCATTTACATCATTTTGTAGCAAAACACAGTCGCGTTCGTCTCGTACCTCTATAAACATCTTAATGTCATCTGCATATTGTAGAAAGGAGGAGTGACGGATCACAGCCGAAACATCATTCACAAAAACTGAAAACAGAAGGAGGCCGAGAACGGAACCTTGAGGTACACCCGTCGTAGCCTGATAAGCAGCAGACGAATTACCATTCGAGCTGACAAAACACATTCTATCACGCAAGTAACTTTTGAGCAATAAAAGTAACGAACTGTGGACATCAAGCTTTGACAGCTTTGCTAGCAACATGTCGTGATTTACAAGATCAAACGCTTTGCTTAAGTCAAAGTAAATTACATCAAGTTGGCCTCTATTAGAGACGACCTGAGCAGCAGTTGACATGAAACAAGTGAGGTTAGTCGTGGTTGAGCGACCCGCCATAAAACCATGTTGGCTAGGGATGAGAGAATGTTTGAGCTTAAACGACAATATTTTGTGCAAAGCTGTTTCGAAGAGTTTTGAAAATGTACAAAGAAGAGATATAGGCCTGTAATTTGAGACGCTTGTTCTTGAACCGGACTTATGTACGGGTACAACAAGTGCTGTTTTCCACAAGACGGGAAACACTTCAGTTTTTACGCAGTTGTTAAAAATGTGTACCAAAATAGGGATAAATATTGCACTATAGGCCTTCAATAGGACCGACGGAATGCCGTCATGGCCAGAGGACAAAGACGGCTTCATCTTCTTTACACACTCATGTAATAGCTCCTCATCAAAAAACGCAATACAGGTTGCATTACTAGAGGCAGCTGGCGCGGCGTTAATGGGAGAGTTCGGTTGATGCCTAAATACGGACTGAAAGTGGTGGGCAAAACTTTCGCAAACATCTGTGGTCGAGTTTTCCTGTGAGTTCAGCAATGTGATCTCCCTCCCACATTTTGTCTTTGATCGAGACCGAACATATTTCCAAAATTCCATGGGATTCTGAGTTAAATGCAACTCAACAGAATTAACGTACGTCTGACGATCACGCCTCATAACTTCCTTGCATGAAGACCTTAGACGCCTAAATTCTGATTTCCATCCAGGAGACTGTTCTTTTTAAATTTTCTGTGAGCGTGCAACTTCTTATTCATTAATCTGCGTAATTCATGTGAGAACCAAAAGGGAAACCTAGAACCTGCGGTTCTTCGTAACGGGATAAACTGGTGCATCCCTTCTCGAACGATGCGTGTGAACTCACGAACCTGTTCATCAACGTCAGTGCATCGAATGATCGATGACCAATCGTAATCGGCAAAATGGTTATATAAACCAACGTAATCTCCAGCGGAAAAATTGTGACTAGTCACATTAGAATGGCTCCGTAAACAACGCCTCATGCCCTCTCAAAGAGCTACCACGATCTCCAGAGGGGGTGATATCTGTCAGGTGGAACTAAACTTGAGGCACACTCAGTTATACGTATACCATCTAAATCTGAGAAACACAAATCAAGCATGTTTCCCTGGCAATTGGGAATACAATTGTGTTGCTTTAAATTCGTAAATGATGCAAAGTTAAGTAAGAACGTAGATTTCTGAGCAAGGTAGTAATTATTAGAAGACGCTGTGGCTGTTTCCCAGCTTATATTGGGGACATTGAAATCACCAAGAACAATAAATTTGAATTTGTCTAGGGCACTAGTTGTACTTTCAATAGCAAGAAGACACTGGTTAAATTCATCAGGAGAGGTGTCGGGCGGCAAGTAGTATGCGCCAAGCAGAATGCGTTCACCATTGACACTTTGCAGTTCTATCCACACTAATAATAATAATAATAATAATAATAATAATAATAATAATAATAATAATAATAATTATATAGTAATAGTAGTAGTAGTGGTAGTAGTAGTAATAATAGTAATAATAATAATACCATCTTTTTTCTAACAAAAAATGATCAGGAAACCAGCAGCAGTCGAGATACAGGCACGGAAGAACTTATACGCCAACTCAGTTTACAAACCGTGGAGCGCCCCAGGCACTAGCAGTGCCGCCAGCGCCGCGCATGCGCGATGAGGGTGTGGGCAACAAGCGCGCCGTCGCCCATAAACAAACCATTGAAACGCGATGTTATCGGCGTCAGTGTGAGTCCCCCTGCCCTTTTTCGCAATCGAATTGTTGATTCTACGTCTTCCTGGCAATGTCTGACTACATGAGCAGCGTCAGCGAAATTAACGAGGCTCGTTACACCGCGAAACTTCGAGTGAATAATCTGACATGCGGCGATTCATTCCGCGTGGACGCCGCAGAATGTACGCTAAAGCCTGATTCACATGATGAGATTTCGCTCGCAATTTTCAGTCGCAACGTCGCTCGGACTGCAAAAGCGTGTACCGTAGCTGAGATGGTCGACGTCAATACTGAAAATCGCAAGCAGAATCGGACCAAGTGAATCAGGCATAACAAGTCGGTGATGGCCGCTGGTAACAATAATCAACATCTCCATGTATCTACTGTTTACGAAGAGCCTGCTTACCAACCTTCAAATTTAAGTCTTTTCAGGCCTGCACTTACTTCTTATCGCAAGGACCGGGCCAACTTTTGGTCTACGGGCCGGCGTCGTCTAAGAGAGCAGACGACAAGCAGAAACGTTTGAAAGAGCAGACGACAGTTTGAACGATCAGGCGGCCGTTTGAACTTGAAGACGCACTGAACGTAGTCCGCAGGTGGTCCGCACAACTTGACGGTTTTCTGGCGTTCATGTTGGAACAAAACAAATAAATTTGATGACCACAAGTATCCGTGAATTCAACCCAAAGTGCTTCCCGCCCAAGCAATCGTTGTCCGGCGGCGTCTGCTTTTCCCTTTTCCCGGCACATATCCAGATTCTCGGACGAACTGAGCACGTGAAAACTGACCTTCAAACCTTTCTCGACACTTTTGGTACGGCCCCAGTCGCGGCGTTTTGACGATAAGGCAGGTTTTTGTCCGATTCCTTTCAAAACAACGCAGGAATACACGTCTGGCATGGGGACTTCTGCCCACAGCCCCAGACCGGAAGTGCGACCGGCGCGCCACCACCGCGCCGTGACGTCACAGAGATGAGTTCGTGTATACAATGATAATAAATTGCTAGGAACTTCTACAAAATTACCAAAACGAGAAATACAAAATACGAGTAAACTACCAGACGAAAGGAACAACACCATACTAAATAATAGCACGATAAAACAACCTACACAATTGTGCATACATACATGTACATACGAACTCAAATTTAAACAAACGCACACACACACACAAAAAAAAGCCTTTTTAGCTCAAAACGGTCACTGCTTAGTGTAGGCAATTTGGTTTGAGGTAAACAATTCCCTTAAGATGCTCACTGATATATTGCTCGAATCGATATCATGCTGACTCAGCTGATTAAAAGTAGTCGGTAAATTATAAAGCTCTATAGTTTGGATGGCGTAATTTGTTTTTGACAAAGGTATTTGCCAAGGTTACTTAGTTCGTTGAAATACGTATATGTTTTTGGTGTTAAATTCGCAAAGTTTTCGAGGTGACGTTGAAGGGAATTAGTTTCTAGAATATGTTTTGCACTTAAATAATATTTGTATAAACAAAAAATTTCATTACACCAGGTTGAGCAAACAGATCATTAATTGGATTTTTCATTTAAAGATTACAAATGCTTCTTACCTTTTTTGTAACATAATATTTGTGTATGTTCGTATGGGTAGTATTGACGGATATGATGACCATAATTTAATTGAGAATGAAATAACAAATTATATAACATTACCTTTTTTGAGGTGTTAGATGTGTTTAAGGCGATATACAATACCGCCTATACTTGTTAATTTGGCTAAAGATAAGATTAACATGGTCACCCCAAATTGCAAGCTTTCTTCAAAGACAATGCCTAAAATAGTAAACGTGAGAACGATTTAAATTTCATAAGAATTTAGAAAAATGTCCCTAGTAATATTGACATGCCTATTTTATAATCGGAATAAAACTACATTTGTTTAATTCGCGTTGATTTTTAAAGCATAATTGTTTACTCCACTTACAAGCATTTCATTATTTCATTCGCATCATCTATAAGTTCCGAGACGTCATCGCCATTAAAAAAGTATGATCGCGTTCATCGGCATAACTGTAAAAAAATGGTTGATGGACTAATATTTACAATGTCGTTTATATATATGTTGAATAAGAGATGAATGACTATTGATATGAACACACTTTCTACGGGAGGATAAATACGAATACAAATTGTGAGACTTGCCCAGACAAATCAAACATACCTCATTTTTAATAACCAAATATTATCCAAAATCAAAAGGCTTATAGTGAAATTGATAAATCTGAACCTGAAGCGTGAGTATTTCTTTTTCAACAATTCTAAAGATTATATTCGTTTGCGCAAGAAGTACTGTAGATGGTTGTTTCCAAAAACCGAATTGCACGGCGGACTTAATAACTCATGCTTATCAGCAAATGCCCTAATTAGGAAGGAGTACTTTTTATAGACTCGAGATAGAATTGAAAAAGATCAATAATTACTTATATTGTTTGTCATTCACTTTTCTTATATAAAGACTTACTTTTGCAAGACGCATTTACACGGGAAACATCAGCCGGCTTAGTAATTAGAAGTTAAAAATGTGTTTTAAGAAAGGGGAAATAAGATCGATTACATATTTTACAGGTGTTATCTGTAGACCATCAGAAGTCAACACTTTTACTATTTTAGTACATTAAATATATCCGATACATTTGAACTAGTAACGGGTTGAAAAAACATAAATTGGATAATCTAAAACCTTGATGCATTTGCAAGCATCTGACTTCCGACTTTTTTTTTTTTTTTTGTCTCGACTTACATACTACTAATTGAACGCATTTTCTACCATATCTTTGGAGAGCTCCTGACCATTGCGGTGAAGTGTTTTCACTTGTTTCTGACGCATGAACGACCTAAGTTTAATTTTCTACTTTACAGCATCGACTCTGTTATTACATGAAAAAAGTTTAAAAAAATCGTTTCGCTAGCATATCGCAGTTATTTGTTTAGTTCGCTTCATAACGTTTAAACATTGCAAGTTTTTCAGTTTCTTTTGTTTTCACAAATTTGTTTTATGTCGAGCTTCTTTAATATTAATTTTTGTGTGTAATTATTTTGTAGTCCACGGTTTGCGACTTTTTCTAGCCACCTTATGTTTTGTATAGAAAACGACTTTCATAACTTTTTGTTTTATTTACTCAAAAACAAGCCATGTGCGTTATCAGCGTTCGTTTCTTGAAGACATCGCTCCAGTACGAACAAGATAGTACCTGCCTGAAATAGTTCAGGCTATCAGGTAATTTATCCTGGAACTGTGCCCTTCACAGATAATTTAGTTTTTATTTTGCAGCTTCTTTTTTATTTATTCGAGAAAATATACCCAAAAGACCGCTTATATTGGCTATTACTACACCATATTTAGTATATAATCGATCGTAGCTTGTAATAAAGAGATCCCGTAATCTCGACGAATCAGTGATAATTCTTGTTGCAGTAATCGTATTCACATCCGCATGATTTGACCAGCGCATCGAATTGTTCTTTATATGCTGTCTCTAGTAAAATGTGAACATTGAAGTCACCTCCCAGGTTTTTAGATTTATTATTATTTGCAAATAGAAAAAACTTCAAATAAAAAAAAATTGAACGCATCTCCACGTGGTGAAGGATGTTGATTGGGGCGAAGCTCTGGTGGTGCTTGTCTGCGTAGACGCTGAGCCGCAGCATGCAGAGCCTTTCGTTCGTTTTCATCCATGTCAGAAAGAGAATGTGTGGTATGGAACGTGGTTATATACGCATTTGAGCATTTGACCGCAGCGCCCTCTCGTCTATAAACGTTGAGCCAATGCATGCAAAGTTTAACACGATTATATACGCATTTGACCGCAGCGCCCTTTCCTGTATAGACGTTGAGCGGCTCCATGCAACGTTTCATCCATGACATCCCCAGCTCTTGAGTTACTACATCATCTCAGAGCCCCCTACTCGTCCCGCAGTCGTGGCCGAGTGGTTAAGGCGATGGACTGGAAATCCATTGGGGTCTCCCTGCACAGGTCCGAATCCTGTCGACTGCGCAAACATTTTTTTCATTATTTTTTTTTCATCTTTTTTTATCTTTTTTTTTGCCCTACATGAGCACGTGAGCTCACGAGCAGGATCACGAGCACTGGACGCCAGACAGATGGACGGACGGACGGACGGACGGACATGGCTAGCCCCTAAGGAGCTTCGCCCCTAAAAACTAAAAGTTTTCAATTGGCGGACGATAACTCGCGAAGCTCGTAAGTGAAAAAAACCGGAGACCACGCACGAAGAAGGGGACAAACACGAGACGTTTTGTGTTTGTCCTCTTCTTTGTCCGTCGTTTCCGGTTTCTTTCAAATATGCGTAACACCAACCAACTCGCCTGTTTACTTATTTCTTTCTTCAAGCTCGTAAGCTTCGTTTTATCTTGAGGATATATACGCACAAAGCAAATTCTCAAGCTAGCTTCATGTGATTTATACATTCCACATTAATCTGTTCACAATGGTACTTTAAAATTAAGTTATTTTTCCTTGGAGTAATCAAGGACTGGAATTCAGTACCCGATACTGCTGTGTCCTCTACATCGCTAAGTCCATTATTGTGTCTGTTCATCATTCGAGGTTGAAAGTTTTGATCGGACGACTGTTTAGTTGTTCCTGTTTTTTTACTTCTCTTAAGCTGTGTGTTTTTTTAAATGTTATTTTGCTTAAAATTAAGGAAATGAAGTAACACTTTCTCGGCGTATGGCCTCCAGTCAACTCTATACAGGATGCGGACATCCCTGAGCATATACAGGCCAGATTTTCTTCATTACTAGGAAAATCTTAATGACCTTACGACACGAAATTGCAGGCCCTTGCCACATGTAAGCAGAAAGTTACTCTGGGGGATCATATGCAGAGAAAGCATAGCACGTCTACGGTTTTTATTGTACCTCTGCTGTTCAATGCAAATTTGAACTCTTTCAAAAGGCGTTCGGGAGCGAGCAGCTTCTGACGTGGAGTAGACATGAAGACGATGTTGAATGCTTCGCCGAATAAAAACCTGTCGTGGACCAGGAACGCCTACCATTAAAAATGTTTTCGCGCCCGTATGAGCTCCTTTGGTTTTCTTGAGTGTTGGCACAATACATAGATTCGCGTTAAGAACTAGGGGTGAATTCATCGAAGTTAAAATAAAAACTGCACTCCTAATTTTTTCTTTTCTTCAATACTGGTGAGAAGCGCTGCGAAACCTTACGGATGAATCCTGCTTGAACGACAGTTTAATATGTCAATTATACCAATACAGCAAACCCCGGTTCGCCCATTTTGGAGGGCCATTTGTGTAGCGCACAATCTCAATAGTTCACTAGCACTTGGTCATGCTAGGTTTCCTGGCGACATCGCCTGCTGGGGCGAGAGGCGTGCGACAAGACAATGAAAGACCCTCTAGTACTTCATCTGCAACAATCACAAGTGTGAGGAAGCCTGGATTGAGCACCAGCAGCATCAACGTCCTATCCTTTTACGATGCTTTAGCGCACGTTATAAAGCCATCGTGCACATCCGACAGCCAGTAAAGGCATCAGTTTCTGGTGCCCCAAGGTTTCCAAAAGAAGCTGACGGATTGTGTACACTGGGTTATACAGTCACCACTGAAAAGTTTCATTCCCAGAGTCGCCTGGTTTGCATTGACCTAGAGCTCCTAGGTGTTCTCGAGGCAAACAGCCTGATCTTTCCTGGACTTCCGGAGTGAGTGGAAAAGTCACGATCTTAGTGCCCCATTTTAATGCGACACACTGTAAGTCCATAGTGCGCGAGGTCTCGACGCTCACGTTGCAACTTCTCAGTGATGAAAATATATTTGTTCTCCGCAGGCAAAGGCTGGCTTTTGTGCGTTTTCGGTAGCCACTAAGGAGGCTTTTATCCTTGCACTGGGCTACCTCCTTACTAAGCGTTCAGTATGCCGAAACATTAACAGCGAGCTTCATCTGCAGAGTCCCAAATGGAGTGCAGCACTAAAGAAGCGACAGTTAAAATTTTTGTTTAGAAGACGTAATACCTCACGTGACGTTACGGTGTCGAGTCGTGGTGTCACGTTACCTGACGTCACGGTGTCAAGTAGTGCGGTGTCACGTGAGGACACGACAAGTGGCACATTGTCAAGTGACGCCACGCTATGCACTACTACTTGACACCCGGTCACAACCACACCGTTAGTGACGTCATACACGGGATATTCACGGAGAGACGGATGAAAAAGTATCTTAGGGTAGAGGGTTCTGTTATTAAGCGTACGAAGCTCGAGCATGACAGTGATGTTATCGGTATATTTTATAACGAATGTTGGAGCAGCATAATGTATATTTTTATGAAGCAAGTAAAACTTTCGGAACACAGGCGTACAGTTCATTCTCATCGATTACACTGCGAACACTCTGTTAAGGTCTGCGTGTTAAGCTGGACAACTAGATGAAAATGCCTCGTTTGTCTTTCCACTTCTGTGCAGCTACTCATTTGAAACAATTGCACCTCAAGTTTGATTACCTCAAACACTCAATCAACTAGCTGTTTAATTATGCTTAGAAGCAGCATACACGGCAGCACAAAAAAGAAGTGTCATTTATTAGATGCACGATTGACGAAAGACACATATTACCATCGGGAGAATAGGTATTTTAGTTATAAAATCAAAAGTTAAGCCAAAAATAAAAAATAAAAATAAAAAATTACTATTTGGTCTTGCCGATTAATAGCAGTTTATATAATATTTAATTATACCAAACCATCTTGTGGGTGATAAACAGGCCTTCTTAAGGTATGAAGCTGAAGTCGTTAAGGTTATTCTCCAACTTCTATCTTGCAAGTTGCCACTTAACGCAATTTAGTCAATTTTATTTTAAAACTTGTCTACTTTTTTCAAACAATTGACCCTTTTCACAATGTCCGCGCCATTGCTTGCCCACCATTGTTTGATCACTTGCCCTGAACACGTATTGGACACCAGGGCTGTGTTAGTGTTCGACGAGGGCTCGAATCCAATCACACCTTTGTGCCCAATGAATGGATGGATGGATGTTAATGGCTATACCCTTTGTAACGGGCAGTACCTCGCGCCACCTAGCCTTAGTCTAAAAATGCTTAGGCAAGGCCAAGTAACGGCGACGGCGAATGCTGGGTGGACTTTTGAAAAGGGTGTATTGGAGGCTTATACAGGGTAATACGTTTTAATGGAAACAGAATTAAAAAAAGGACGCAAACTGCTAGCTGTCCGCCGTCTTAGCTGGCTATTTCTCGAGTTCGGTGGACATTAGCTGAGAAAACAATCACCATGGTAAGCTGGCTAATTAGCTCAAATTTGTTGGTTGACTTTTTTAATTATTCGTTTTAGGGGTAATCTTGCAATCACAGAATTGACGACAATTTCTATTACAGGTCAGACCAATTAAGAGAAATTGCGAAAAGTTTATTGGTGTTCGAGATCTTTTTTAACACATTTTCACGTTTTTAGCTTGATTGGAAAATTGCGTGCATAAAAAGCGCCGGGAGCCCTGCCATCAATGACGCTTGGAAGAGTAACTACGTCTAGAAAAAAACTAATTAAATTTTGCAAATTATTTAAATTGGTTTGACCTCTAATAGTAATTACCGACATTTATGATTGCAACAAGAACCGAAAAACCAATCATTTAAAAAGTCAATTACGAAATTTTAATAATTAGTCAACTTACCTAGATAATTATTCCCTCAGCTAATGTCCGCCGAACTCGAGAAATACCTAACAGAGATGGCATACAGCTGGCAGTTTTCGCTCTTTCTTTTTTAATTCTCTATTTATTAAAAATTATCACCTTGTATAAAAATATCAAGTAAACGAATGATTTAAGCATAAAAAAATTAAGCCCATAATTCAGCTCTGCCACATATAATGACGGCTGTTAATAAATCTTCGCACTGTACCCAATTATTCAAATACATTTGAGGCAAATCACGAACAATGATGAACGCAGGATATTCCGGTCTCTCAGATACCAGCCGAGGTTTCGTTTCGAACATGTATTGTAAGGTACAATGCCTTATTACTATTCACCATGCTGCTTTTTTTTCTTTTCTCTCATACATAACACCAGCGCCGCTTTGGACATGCGCATTTTCCCTTAGCGCGTGGCAACGTTCTGCGTCGAAGAGATCTTGGCAAAATCGCGATTACAGCTCTGCAGATGTTGCTTCTCCGCAGTTCAGCAGAGCGCGGTAAGAAGCCCTCTTAACAAAACTAAACCGCGCGCAAAAACACACACAAAAAAAAAGAGTGAAGAGCCTTTTTGAATTTTTGTGTACAAACAGTGTTTGATAGGCAGATCAAATCGAATAGCACTTTATTCGAAGTGATTCAAAAGTTTTGAATATTCGCGCAAGTGTACTCAAGCAATGTCAATGCAAATTTCTCACTATTTGTCGAAGTGTCGGCTGTAAGCCTTTGGGTTTAGTTTGGAGCAAATGGCGCAGTAAACACATCACTGGTAGAATCGGCGTCATCAGTTCACCTATTTTGTTTGAAGTATGAAGAATATGGTGTGAACTGGTAACCAAAAAAGTGATTTTTGTCGAGGTTCAGACGTACATTGGCCCATTGTAATGAACGAACCTTGACAGTGATAAACGGGATACTCCCGTTCGTTAACAGTCCAAGATTAAAAAAGCAGCTGAAGGGTCCTTTCAGAACCACTAACTTTGCGCTCTGACAAACTTTATTAGTGAAATTTTTTCCCTTGTGATTTTGAAATCTAGAGTTCTTCGGATAAATCCGAATTGTCGAAGCTTTTACCGGCGAGTGGTTTTCGGATTTCATCGGTTTTATCCGAAAACATGGCCCTAGATAACTTATAGCCCTGCGCTAGAGTTGGCAGTGCTTTGGGGACGTGCTGAGCCTCAGGCATTGTTTAAATTCACTATATGTTTTCACCAAAGAAAGTGAACATGAATAGGACGAGGCGGATTTATGGGTCAGGATAGAGCGGGGGGGTGACGAGTTTATTTATCGTTACCAATGGAAGTGACGTGACAGACGAAGTTAATTGTCGTTTCACCAAGAGCGAGGCATTTCTTCATAAAGAAAGACTGATATCTGTCATTTTTTATAATAACAAAAATTCACCTCGATGTTCATGAATGTGATTTAGCTTGGAAAGACCCTGCTCCCAGGCGTTAATTTTTTGCGAATCGTTGGAAACGCAATGTTCACGTAACATTCCTTTCAATTCGCATTAATTTACGCCGAAGTTAATTTCGAGCATGAATTCTTAGAATCGGCAGTAAACTCACAGTTACATCGTTGACAGAAAGAACAAATGATTAATGCCCCTTGGTGACGTTAGAGCAAAAATATCAAGATATAACAATTATATTATTAATTGGTCTACTGCCAGAGCATTCGTCCGATAAATGTTTCACTTCCTAATAGAGAAACTTAGAGAAACTCTCCCATGAATTTAGTATCGCGCTGCATCCAACAGAAAAATAAAATGCGCGCAAACCTTTCCCCAGTTATCGTGTGCGCGAATGCACGGGAATCCAGCCCTATCATGTCGCGGCCATGCCAAGTAAGTGATCTCCACGAATATGTGTACGTGAAACATTTTGACGGTAAACTTCCACTTCTAGAATGGGACCTCTATTGCGCATAACGCAGTAGTGCTAGATGACCGCACGCAGGTACGATGCTCATCCTTATCAAAACGGGCAAAGGTGAGAATTGAACCTTAATTGAACCCAGGATCCCCTGACTTTCCCGACGTTACCTTTCGCTCCAGGGGCTCCGAGACTCCGAGAGCTAACGCGCTTGACCACCGATACTCCCTATGATAAGTTGCCAACGAGATGTACGATCAAAAAGGGCATAGAAATAGCCCGCGCCTGGCACTCTCAAAATATAGCGGAGACGCACACGTTATTTTGTTCTGGCTGGAGCGACCCCTCAGCTCTGCCCTCCTGAATGGCAGCGAAATCGATTAAAATAACTAAATTCGAAAGGAAGCACCCTGTATATTACACGCGCAGACTCCCAACCCCGTTCTTATAATGCGGCTCTACTCATCAGTTCCACAAAGCGGAGATCGTACTCCGCTTATAGTGAACGGTTGCTTGGGAGGGCGGCTTGAGGTCCCTGGGTGGGATCGACGGAGAGAGCAGCATTAATCAAGCGCATTGCATCGGAGGGGGGGGGGCGGTGGTCGGCATCCCACCTTCGGCGGCACCTCGCGCAGGGGTCCCTCTCCTGCTCTCCCCTGGGCCGCTGTCTTCTAAAGAAGCCATCTCGGCCGGAGGAATGCTTCCCGTGGCCGTCCACTTCAACGCGCCGACTTTCCCCGCCGCTTCATTCTCCGGGGCCGCTTCTCCTCGATTCTTATTTGTTTGTTCCCTTCCGAGTTGGCGGCTTCTCGCCGGGGTTTGCTGTGAAATCGTTCTCGCCGGCGGTCGTTACGGGGTGTGGCCGCGGAAAAATGATGTCGTGTTCCTAACTGCCGGGGAAATGGCGTCCTGTCCGCGGTTCGGCCGGCTGGTCGAGGAGCGGAGGCCGGGGCGGGGAAGAAGGACGCCGCTGAGGTCGTGCATCTTGCGATCTGTCCCGCTTCGCCCCCCGCCCCCCTCCGGGATCAGTTCAGCCCCGGCGATTATACTGCTCGCGTCTCTTCTTTGATTGGGTCTCGAAAAAGAGGCATCGACTGGAATAAAAAGGGGCCGATACGTTGCCTTTAGTATTCTTGTTTAATTAGGACTGCTGTAGTCGCGACTTTTAGCGATGGTGGCGCACTACCATGTGACTACCACATTAACTACTTTGCGTATGATCGACTTCGTTATAGAGGTCCTTAATTACGCTGTAGTGGAGAAATTTCAGGTCAAGCTTTAGTGTAGACACCCCCGTCAGACGGGTACGTTAAACGCCTTGAGAACGAACTAATCGGCGAGTCACTCTTCGATCATAAGACCTCTGAAGGCATATGGTGCATCCGCCTGACAGGGGTTTAACAGAAATTACATTAGTTATGTAACATTAACCTAACCGCATACTACTGCTCCGCATTGATCATACTATAATCACTGACAGCTTAAAGGAGGACAGAAATTTAAAAAGAAAAAAAAATGTTCAGGGGCCTAATTGGGACACTATATTTTTTTCCACGGGAAGGAGGGACAACTGGCCAGACCAGCCCAGGTCCTGCGGACCAGTTCTGACTGGTAAACAGGGCCAGGATGGCGGCGCACGACCATGGCATCCTGGACTAAGGAAGTCATCCACCTGGGGACGACCAACAAGCTTTCGTCTGCTCAAAATTTAATAAAGCTAATTGACTCCTATTTTACAAAGAAAAAAAAGGAATCAGCAAATATTTACGCCGCCATCGCAATTTAGGTGAAGATCACGGCCCGCTCTAAGCCCCGTCCACAGATCAGGGGCACCACCTATAACTACTGGATTGGCTTGGCTGACAGGTCGAACATGCTCACACGCTTAGTGTATCCCTTTCGGGACGTCCGGTGCGTGTAGTGGGGCGTCTGACACCGCCTGCTAGTCGTGTGAGCGGACGAGTGGCAGCCTCCGGCATCGTCGGCTATTTCACCACCGTTTATTATCGTCTGCAACACCGGTAAGATGCGGCCATGAAAGCTGCGCGTCCGCGTCCACCGTCGCTTGCGTTCGTCTACTGTTTCGCCCCTGTCTAAAACCGCCTGAAACGCCTGAGAAACGACCATGCATGAAAGCGCCGTTCTATCGTTTCATCGTCCACGAACCACGGTCAAATACACGCGTCTGTCAGCGTGTGTCCATGTGCACAAAAGGCAACCCAAAGGGCTAAACATATCGACAGAATAAATATGCAATCATTTTAGCAGTTCTGTTCTTGTATTCTTGCGTAGTATCCGCGAGCAAGGTGAATGAGAGTCAAGACGTACAATTAAAGGGATACTACATCAAAAATTCGACGCTTATTTCTTGGTTTATTCGTGTTCAAGGGAGCATTATCACATCAGACAGACCAATCTCCTGTTGAAAAAGACACGAAGAGGAATTTTAAATTGAATTAAACGATTAGCAAAGAGCACCTGGCGGATGTCGCTGACGCCTCGTTTGCAATGCCCGTCTAGGAACCTTGACAGGTAACGACGATAACTGTCTCGCCTCTGGACACAACGATAGAAGAGCTGAGGGAGGAACTCCCTCATCCCGAGACTCTCTTTATTGTGTGTCCCAGAAGTCGCTATTGTCCCTCTACAAAACTATAGAAGATTAACCCGCCACTCAAAATTCGTACAAAGACAGCATTGGGGTAACTTGCGGTGGCCCCATCGCTGGTGTGCTTCGGCTGCTTCCAACGGATGCTACCAGCCATCGGGGCCTATCCGAGGCCGCGTGAATGTCACGTGACCTTAGAGAGAGGGCAGAGCGACGCGTAGAAAGCGTATAGCGGGCGACGTCCACAGAGCGGGATTGGCTGGGATAGCTCGCAGCGTCGGCTGCGTCCGAACGTAAGGTCCCGAGACAAACTACGTCACGATTGCTACGGATGTGACGTGGCCTCCGCTGGCTGCTCTACGAGCGTTTGCCAGAGTGGGCCGTTGTTAACAGACAAATACAGCCATCAGGCTCAAAATACAAACGTGCGATTGTCATTTAGGAATATCATGGATCATATTCATCCTATTTCTGAACACGACGGGTATATTTCAAATTTCGTTGAAGTGTCTCTTTAAAACACGACCTAAAAATATTCTCTACGACTAGCCAGGTGCACAGCTCAAAACTTGAGAGCCCTACCGAAGGAAAAGGACAAAAATATACCTGGACAAACCTGATGCGACGCGAACACCCGATTGCCTCCAGTGAAATAGCTCGCGAATTCTTACCTGTGTAGGTTACGTATCTGTAGTGAACTCACAACGGTTGCACGATTATCAAAGTAAAGGGGCCGCTTTTACGGGATCCGACATTTTTATTCCATAAAAACGCGCAATTGCGTTTTAATGTTTATGATAAGTTCTACGTGGATGGCAAACAGCACGCCGATTCAGTACAGAGTGACGAGGTTATTTTGCTGGGGCAATTTCATCCTGATAAAAGGTCTGAACAAGAACATATGGCAACTTGCACCCAAAAGGGATATATGTAGCATTAATTCTTGCTAATTTTCGTAGTCTCGTTTCTAAACAAGAGGATGTGGCTTCCACTGTTGATGATACCAATGCCGAAACAGTAATTGGCACAGAAACATGGTTAACTCCCCAAGTGCTCAACGAGGAGCTCCTTCTGAGTGAATCGTTCTATCTGTTTCGTAAAGATCGTACATTTTCAGGAAAAGGGGGGGGGGGGGATGGGTCCTCGTTGCTGTTAGCAAATTTATTACTGGGGTACCGATCTCTGTAGATAGCGACCTAGACAGAGTTTGGGTCCGATCAGAATTCGCTCGTTCGCGACTTGTTCTTGGCGCCTGTTACCGCCCACCGGGACGAGAAAGCAGTTGTTAAGAAAAATGTTTTGACTGCATTGAAAGTATCTTATATCTCCACCCTGATTCTTGTATACTGTTGGGCAGGGACTTCAACTACCCCGGTGTTAACTGGAAAGAAGAAAAATTTTAAACATTATGTTCAAACCCAGTTGAAACATCAAATTTTCTTGATACAGTAAGCGTTTTAATATTTTTCAAGTCGTGACTCAGCCCACCAGAAACAATGCTACTTTAGACTTAATTTTTGTATCTTCCCATATGATATTAAGTCAGTTAATGTTCATGATTAAATTAGTGACCATAATATTGTTTTTGTTGAAACGCGACTTCCAATTGAGTATAGAGTTGCAGCACCAAAACTTATGTATGAGTAAGATCGACGAAAACGCCCATGTTTATCCTCTTCAAGGTTTCGAATCTACATACCTATGTAATTTTGATAATATATCTTTTGAAGCAACAACAAATGCTGAACGGCCGTGGTTTACTAACAAACTAAAGAGATTGTCCAACAAAGAGAAACGTGTGCTTTCGAAATTGAAGTTAAAGACCGACCGACGAAACCATATTCCGCAAGGTAGGAAAATGCCCGTCCGACCCTCCACTTTTCACCCTCTCCCAAAAGTCACGTGACGGCAGGGGCTTCTTTTGTGTCGGCTTTTCCTGTAGGGATAATCCTCAAAAAGCGCGAAATGAGCGGCTAGCTGCGAGCGCCACAACGACCTTGAGACGTCCAAATGTCTTCCCTCGTTGACGCGGGCGCGCTCAAGACCGAGGAAGCCAGTGCGACCGAACGCTTTTTCCCATGAGCTGCAGGCCCGACGCCGCTCGGTCGGTGGAGATCAAGGGGTCGTGGTATGTTGGGGTCGTTCCAGCAGCCGCTCTCTGGCAAAGCGCGGCGGCTGCTGAAACCATTCCCGTGTCTGCACAAGGATTGGCTTGCGCAATAAAGGGTTCAGGTCGTCGATAATACATTTCTTTCCGAAACATGCAAATCAAGTGGCTTTCCCCAATCTCTTCATTACTGTTTGAAACACATATCTCCTCTCATAGGTTGTTCTTTACATTTTGCACTATTTTGCGTATTTATTCGTCCTTACCTCTGCTTGATGACTGTTTTATAACTTGATAGACCTTTAAATATTGGCGCGGGCTATCGCGATCAACGCTGTACCGAATTTATCCAATATTGGAGAAGACTGGCGTCAGGAGGGTGGAAGAAGCAAGCCGCAATTCTGGCTTCTAATAAAGACGGTGCAGTCCTGAGATAAGTCTTTGCTTCACCCGCATCCACAACGCCCCATCGTTTGCGCGATCACAACTTCTCAGTAACCTATAGCTGTATACCACATTTTACTCATAGTTACTATAGATGTGGCCCCACAGGCATTCCCGTTATGAGCGAGTCGACTTTTTAACGACCGGCGACTCTCTGAGTGAGAATAAATATCACCTTCCCACAACAACCACCCCTTTTCTCTCCCCCCCCCCCTTTCCCGGAGTTGGGGAGATATCAGGCCACTCCAGGAAGCAGCCTGCAGACTGCGCGTTTCGGCTACTCATTGTCAACACGTTCGAACGTGGAAGTAAACACATTGCATGAACGACGCCCAGTTTATTTGCAACTTATATAATGTGGCTCTACTGTTGGGACCCAATCCATTTCATTATCAATCATTATTTGTTATGATTTCATGGTGAAAGTGTGTTCGTCGTGATGCCGCAGAAGTGATCCATTCAAAGGGAGAAATAGGTCCTCGTATTTATTTTGCGGAAATACTCGCTCCTGTGATGCTCTAGTGAGTAAGGTCAAAGCACCCGAGGCAGTGCGAAATGCTTTACAACTGTCGTTGACGATGAAATAGTTGTGGGAAGTGCGTGAAATTGTGTACACCACAAAGGCATACCTAAACACAACAAAATATCGCAATCGCAAAAAAAAAATCAGCTTGCGAGATCTGTTGCTTTCCCCTCAATCTCTCATTTTCTGAAAACGCTGACATGTTCGTGTTTGACGACTTACTGAAACAGGCGAAAACCACTTATAAATCCGACAGCCTCGGAAGCCTTATGATCAGGTCGATGCGACGACTCCTTGAACCCGAACTTCGTGACACGGAGGAGAGATCGGGCTCGAGCGCCCCATGCACCGCGTGCAACGAGCAGCATGGTGAAGAGGACTTCTGCACGATGGCTTCCGACTCATCACGTGAGCCAGGGTTGGGCAGAAATACTCAAAAATGTATTTGGAAATACAAATACTGGGATACATTAAAATAGTAGCTAAAATACTGATACTGAAATATATCTGTAAAAATGTATCGCGATACGTATCGGAAATACATTTTAAATAGAGGCAAAAAGTATTTGGAAATACAAATACAGGAATACATTTTAGCGAGGCAGAAATACAAATACAGAAATACTGATACTGCAATACTTTTTTCAAATTTGTTTGAGACGCCAACTGAGATGAAGCTTGAAGTTTGAAGTGAAAGTTTTTGATCCCGAAATTACTTTCCCGTAGGCTTGGCACTTTGCCTTGAAGGTAGTGGTTTCGGACGACGAGGAGTCTTCAATGCGTTCCATCAAGGACTGACCGCGGTCCCTTCCCTGACATCCTGTCTGTCTGACTAGGGATGCGAAACGGCTTCGACCTCTAAATAAATTCTATGTCACCCTAAATCTCATCAAAACGTCACAACGCCCCTGTCCAATAAGGACGCCCCTGCCAACATTGATCACATGACGTCACGGTGGAATGAACTGGTATTATTTATCTGTAGGTGTGGCCTTGAACATGAAACTTTACCACGCTGCTGTATGAAAGGACAATACATACTTTCGTCGTAAGTTACCTTGTTGAAGATCGTGCAGGCAGTGTCATTTGGAATTTTTGAGAATAGTGGACCACCTGAAGCATCCTCGAACACACGTCTTATCTTCTGTCACGGTTGAAAAAACGATACGGTGGCATCCCTGTTGTGAAGGTCCTTCCTGCCGACCCTCCGCCAACGACGCATGAATTGCAGTCCTCAAGTTTCGCCTAGCATCATCCAAACAGAGACCTCGTGGATTGCGACCTGATATTGCCGGTACAGGTGCGAGCTCTCCGAGAAACAGCGCGCTTGAGACGAGTCGCAGGTGTACGAAGTCTGGGTCGGAACAGCGAGGCCAAGTCTGGCCTCCTTCCTGGGTTTCGGATCACCAGAGCAGCGGGTCACGTTCACGTCGACTGATGACGTACCCTTGAGCCGTGCAATATTACGGGCGCAGCCGCAGACGCATTCGTATAAGTGTTGAACTTCACTGCGTGAGTCATCCTACTATTTCAAGTCGACAACCGCCAGGCTCGTGCTGCAACGGACTGTGACTCAGCTTTGCCGGCTGGGTGTACTGTGTACGCTGGGGCAAGAGAGACGGTTAGCAGCGGGCATTGGATGCCAGCAAACAATGACTCAAGAAATCCCTACCTAAGGACCTGCGACAGAAGATATGCTCTGACTCCACTCCTGGCACGCCACCTGGTTCGAGTCCCCGACTACGCAACACTTCTCAGAAGAGAGAAGAGGACGCATAGAAAAATAGTTTTGAGAATCGGAAGGAACCTTGGTCAGCATAGTAACAATGCCCCAGCATCTCCTTGACCCTCGTGCTCTCAGAAACAAACAAAAAAAAAACGTTCGGACATGTTTTTTTTTTTTAGTGGGGGGGGGGGAGTATTTCTCAAGAAATGTAACGAAATACATTTCATCTTGATTGTATCGCGATACAAAGAAACATCTAAAATGTATTTCGTTACAGGAATACAGATACTGGTGAAAAAAATGTATCGCGATACAGAAATACAGATACGAAATGTATTTCTGAAATACTATCGCGATACATTTGTATCGCGATACTGCCCAACCCTGATGTGAGCACACTCTAGTTGTCTGCGACCTT
Source organism: Ixodes ricinus (assembly GCA_037355805.1). Classification (NCBI taxonomy): domain Eukaryota; kingdom Metazoa; phylum Arthropoda; class Arachnida; order Ixodida; family Ixodidae; genus Ixodes; species Ixodes ricinus. The sequence goes on from JAZHYW010015194.1 coordinate 233,260, forward strand.
GCTGCTCTTTGCGAACTCATTCAGACTGCGGCGAAGCACAGAACAGTATGCCCAGAGCCCAGCCTCGTCTTGGAGAAGGTGACGCCACGGGGTTCTGCCTCACATCTGCATTTCAAGTGCAGTAACCACTCACTGGTACTCGACACCAGCACGGTTTGCGGTTCCATCCGGGTCGTTGATTGTTTATTCACGGTAGCATATGCCTGCTCCGGAATGCTGGCAACACAGTTCGAGAAATTCTGCACATCCGGCAGGCTACGGTATTCGGCACGAACCCTGAAAAAGGTGCTAACGCGGATTGGAGCTACTGTAGAGCTACTGAAGCTGGAAAGCCTATCAGGTGCGCAGCGGGAAGAAACGGAAGCCACTGAGCAGGACGGCTCCGCTTTGGCAGCAATCAACATCGAAACTGATGCGCGCCATGCCTGCCGCAAGAATTCTCATCATACGGACGTTGTCGCACTTGGTCAAAAGACCCACAAAGTAGTCGGAATCGTCCGTAGCGAGCAAGAAAGATGAAATTTCGCCCCAAAAGCACGAAGCGCATGGAACAAGAGAGCTGTACAACTACTTTGACTCAAGGAACATCCGTGTTGTGGACCATGCCCATGATCGAACACAAGTCTAAATAAAATATTCAGAGAAAAGAACGGTCCAACCAATTCAAACGATCGGTGGCATGCTGCAAAAAGCCTAAAAAAGGATTTCAGGCGACAGCGGCAGGTCGTAAAAAAAATGAGGGAAAAACCTGGCATACGGAACTGTCCGACAAGTGTCAGGCAGTTCGGAACCACGCCTACTACGCAATTGCCACCTATGAGGGCAACGCATCGAAACTTCGAAAGTCCTTGATGAATTGCGTGAGGCACTTCAGCGGAGAGCACCAGGAGTGCTACCGAAGAGAATGGACATGTCCCAACAACTCTACTGGTTAAGGATCCTGTGGCGTTAAAACTCCTGGCACAATTCCTAGAGGTCAACGACCTTGTACAAGAAAATGCGGAAGATTTTGTTCGATCCAAAGACACGTTTCACGTCGAGTCTTTCAACAACACCACTCTCATCTACCTAGACATGAGGATTCATTATCAAGATGCGGCATACGAAATGCGGCAGACCTTAGTTCTTGAATTCTATGAATACGGACAGAGTTCTTCGATTTCCGTCGAACGTGAATATTGACTAAAGAGACTTTTTTTTTTTAATTCAGCGAACGTCAGCTAGTGGCACAATACTGGTGTGTAAAAGCCGGACCCCATCAGCAAATATGGGACGAAGACGTGGCCAAACTCAATTCACTAAGCAGCCCAGCCTTACTCCGTAAACAGCGCGTCTGTGGCGCTCTCGGTATCGAGTCGAACGCGAAGGCGGAGTACGAGTGTTCAAAGGTTCTTGATAAAATGACATAAATCTTTCCCAAGGGGAGGGAGACAGATAGTCCGTCCCTATTTCTGAATTTATCTCCTTTTTTTTATGCTAGCTAGATATGCATACGAATATCATATCGGCCACATTTTGCTGGAGTGTTCTTCATTTGAAATCGAAACCACTCTTCTTACACAAGTGCTTAGACATTGGTCTCCTCAGCCTATAGACAAAAACATTCGTTATTGCCCTCAGCAAGTGACTCATTCAAAAGTCTGCTGAGTTTTTTCAACAGCGCCGGAGTGATTCGAATGGCTCTCACTTCGATCAGAAGTGAAAGCCCATCACACAGAACCACAAGCAAACCGCGATTGCGTTGTCATCACCGTCATCCTTCTGTAGCAAGCAGGCTACTATTCTTCGTTTCACGTTATGTGCGAGCCAAGTCAAAGCTAGAAGCGCGAGCCCAATGCTCTGAGCGTTCCGGCTTCGCACGTGCGCTCGTGCACTACAGGCGCTGTTACAAGCAGCATGCTCGCGCTTGTAGCGTCGGCTTCGCTCGCACATAAGGTGAAACGAACTATAATGAAAAACAAGGTGCGCGGTCGAGGTCGAAGTCAAAAATGTTGTAAGTGTTTATACGGCGTGCAAGTGGGGGTATCAAAACGTGTCTTCCGCGCTTACGAACGTTATCATGACCCATCGAAAAGAAGTAAATACAAAGAATGGAACAACAATCAGCGGGAAACATAAAGGGCGCGCACAGAACGCGCGAAGACGAGACAGAAAAGCGCGCGCCGTCATTGGTCGAAACGAGGTGTAAATAGCGGTACGTCAGCGCGTCTGAGGGGTAAACAAACACACGAGGTGCGCAAAGAGCTGACTAAGCTTGTTATTTTGAAAACATGGAAAACTATTGAACCCGGCTCGCAGCGTTCCTGTAGACTTTTTCCAAGCACGTCGCCGTGCTGTTCTGGGGCACGTATACCGTCGGTTCACCCAAACAGCTTTTACTTTCCCACGCTCTTTAGAGCCTGACATTGCACAAATTGGGCAGTCAAACCTCTTTGTCACATGAGCCGGCGATGTCCAGTTTTTCTGACAGACTGTGTTCCCCGCCTATAAAAAAAAAAAAAAAAACTTCGGCTCATCCTACGATGAACTAAAGGCCAAAGCCACGGGCCACCAGGTGCAATCATGTTCCACGCTAAACTATGACACGCTTAGCATTGATTAGGATTGGAGGAAAAATGCTCCGAATCCAAAAAAAGCTGCGTCATGTTTATAGCTTCGACACTGCAAAGAGCCAGTACGTCGTGGCTTTCTTTGCAATGTAAAATTGTTGAGTCACTCATTGCTCGATCCGAACCACTGTCCGCCCATTCCCATCAGTGATCCGAGAAGCGGGCACCGATACGTGCATCGAAGCGAAATACCACGCAATGTCTAAGTGGCTCGTGATTGGATCTGGCTGTTCGTAGCTTCTGCCTTTAGTCCATCGTAGGGTGAGACGAAGTATAGATGTGTTGACGAGCTGTTTACCCGTCCTCCCATCTTGCATTTCCCACCAGGCCCTGTTTCAAAATGATTCTTCTTTTGTAACAAAAACGAAGTTAAGAACCTGCCTCTATTCACCTCAAAGACTATGTTTGATGTTCACTGAAGGCGTCCTCACTGGCTCTGTCTGCTTGAAGAAATTACCGGATATCAAGGGAAGCTGAAGGAGCGAAGACGACCTTTGTTGCCCTTCCCTTCGAGATTAGTTTGCTCGCTTCTCCTTGCCAACGTCGTCTTTAATTTCACTAGAAAAACGATAAACAGAAGGGAGTTCTTGTAGACGGTTTTTGCGCTCGATAACGATACCCGATAACAATACTATGCATGCGCAAAGACGACAGAGGAGTATCGGGTATCCTTATAGGAATTATCGGAACGATACACAAAAACTCCCTAGTTTCTTAGACGCGTAAACAGGAAGTATAAGCACTTACTTTGTCCCCCAATACACTCGTTTGTGATTAGTGCTTTTGTGTTTCAAGCTTGGCTAAGCTTTTGTGTTTAAAGCTTGAGGCAAGCTGTAGGTACAAAGTTTCACCTTGCCGAGTGTAGGGAAAGGTTCACGGTTTGGTTTTTCGTTTTACGTCCTTTTTCGACTCGTTGTGACCTGTTCTTTTGTGTTACGGGTTACGTGTGCAGTCTGTCGGTTTTGGTTTTAAGGAACCTTGTCACATCTGCGTTGACTGCGTTGCGCTGCGTTGCGGCGCGCTGCGCAGCGCCTCCCCATTGGCTCGACGCAAGGGTCGCCACAGCAACAACTCATCGTGACGCAGCCGAACGCAGTCAAACGCATATGTGTGCAGGCTTCTTTAGGGTACACTGTGTAGTGGGCGAGGAGGCGGTTTAAATTTGTTGAGGAGGCATGGGCGTGTATATAATGCCATGTTTGTTGAATAAGCTTCAGAGCTGTGTTTGAGACTTCGTTGTTCTGTCCGTTTTATTGTTAGTCCTGTCTCGGATTTACTATGGATGGTTATCATGCATCTGAGCCGACTGCGCTTCGTCGGGCAGCGCATCGCATCCCCATCGGCTCGTCGCAAGGGTCGCCATGGCAACGCGTGTTCGCACCTCGGCACAAGCGGACGCAGCGCAGTCAAACGCTAATGTCTGACTCGGGCTTATATTCTAAGGAGAGATAGAACGGGAAATATAGTTTACACGTTTTTGACCCGGCTTCGCTAATGGCTTGCTGTCTCCTGCTCGACAAGGACATGACTCCGACGCAGAATTATTGGTCCCTTGTCGGAGCGCAGGAATAAACTGCTACTGGAAATATGAGTTCCCTTCATCGCTGCTTATTTTCTTGTTGGGCCCGAAGCCAGCATTTCAAATCTGCGACTAAGACAGTCTAAAGATAAAATGGTACTCCGCAAAATCAATCTGCAATTTATAAGCAGCGATATCAGAAATGTCTATCGGACCTCCATCTCTCTCCAGTCCTTTTCGACGCAGATATCGTGTTTCTTCACCCTCAGCTCCAAGCTACCCAGGGGCCAGGCGGGCCCAGCAACCCTCCCCTAACCGCAGCCCCCCCCCCCCCCCCCCCCGGCCAAATTCTCCTTCTTTTTTCTCCTTTTCTCTCTTCTGTCGCTTTGTACATTGGACAGAGCAGCCAAGACACGTCAAACGGCCCTTCCCTCTGTCGTGCGAGACACTCTTTCCTCTTTTACTACCCTTGAGAACGGGTCCCGACTCCCGACTCCCGTCGCCTCCCTCCGTCGGGAACATCCGGCGGCCTGTCTTTCGTGAGAATCGCGTAGTCTGCGGCTGCTACCACAGTTGCTGCAGCGTGCCAGTGCCGGTCGGAAAGTTGTGTTGTCCGTCCTCGTCTCTGTATCTTTGTTTTGTTATATCTTCTTTTCGCTAGCATGCTCTGAAGTAACCAGCATTACCGTGACCGGTGTCGACATTCCTATTGGGGGTAGTACCAATTCAATGCAAGATAGCGCAAATGTCATAATAACAAACTGTCTTCTTGTGTCACTTTTTTCCGTTAATTCATCAAACTACTTCTAGTCACACACGTATTGGTATTATTTTTATTTACAGGATATTCTCGGATGTTTCTTGTGTGTATGGAAGCGTCATGCCGAAACCAAACAAGATCTACAATAAATGCGCGTTCAGACAAAAGCGAGAAACATGACAAACAAATATGCCTTCGTAATCATAGTTGAACTGGTTGACCGAACAGCCCGACAGGCTAGACTATCAACGGTTGAACACAGCTCAGAGATGGGAAACGAGCACCTGAGGACCCCGTAATAAAACATTCTCCTTTCCCCCTTTTTTTTTTATACTTAGAAACTACTAAAGAAAAGAGACTGAGAAGCTTTTGTGTATTACGAAGTATATTCTTGTTTTATCCTGGAGCAACGAATTAAATACATGGTGTACCTAAGACTGAGGGCTAACATCGTTTTCTCTTTGCTCCAAGCATTCTTTAGAAAACATACAGACGCACGCACACATGCACACATACATGCGCTCGCGCGCATACACACACTGACCAATGTCCTCGATAAAATAGTATTTTTTTCACTGGTGCACTGAAGGCCGCCTTCGGGAGAAGAATGTTGAAGCAATTAAAAGTAAAATGAACATTCCCGCAAATATGTCACGAAGACATTAAGTTATATAATGTCAAAATTTTATCAAGAGTATATATTCCAGAACCAACACAGTGAAAGTGAATGATAAATATCGTTGTTCTTTTCTACATTAAAACGCCTGTTCTTTTCACTCTTTCTGTTTCTGCCTCTCCCGCTCTACTTGTTTTCGCATCTTTCGGCGTTTCTCATCTGGTCTGGTTGTTTTTGACTCCGGACGAACCATTTTACATCACGCAGCTGGGCTAGTCCCCTCCTCTGCTCCCTGACGACACGCCATCACCACCACTGTACCACCAGATTTGTTGCATTAAAAGAAAATTTCAACAGCGCCTCGTGCGTCGACATGGTCTTCAAAAGAAATGTTGATGGCTTGCGATGAATCTGCGTCATATTGTTCATCTCACATCGTCGCGCTACGCTTCCAATTTACGAATTCATTAAATCTACGTGGTGCCGTGATTTTTTCCAATATAAACGAAGACTGCATGCATAGCCACGTTTCGTCTCTCGCGCCACCCAGACGTAGTCTTACGTGAATCGTTTCGCGGAACGGCGAACAAAACTCGACCGGGCCAATTTTAAATGTTTTAGCATTTCTTTCAACCAAAACTCCACATCTGTTTCATGAAACGACTTGGCCTCTGCATCGGCGGAGCGTTTATAAGCCGCCTGCTGAGAGTGCTCCATGTCCTGGCGCATTAAAGTTTTCTAAGGATTTCTGTCGTGTAAAACGGTGTCGTATATTCTTTTGCGTCGAACGCGTCTCCGACACTGATTATTACCTTTCACTAAATAAATCACATACACCGATATAATTACGTAAAGGCTTCTTGTCGACGCTGACCAGGAAGGCTCATCCACGTGAAATAGCCAGATACTGCAGGTATGTGTCCTTTCTCCTGCTGCGCTTGCGCATCCGTTCCATGTCGTGCGCGCTGTTTGTGACCGTCTCTGACTCAGCAGCGACGCGTGCAGTGTGTATCCGCATCACGTGCCTCTCCTGAACACTAAGTTTAAGGGGCGAGAACATGCAAAGATCCAGGCTCTGTGCTTCATGAGGTAGCATTGCCGGTGCGATCATTACCGGTTTCGTTCTATCATACTCGCTGTGCTTTCGTCGGAAAATCAGCGCATATGTCTTCTCCATGATGCAATGCTATCGCATTTCAAAATCATTTGCAGCGAAGGATGCGAGACGCGGCCCACTTCTTTCGCGTTCGAACTGAGGCTATACACTCTAAAAATGCCCGTGCGTCTACTCTCCCGCAAAGCACAAAGATCGCCAATCACATGTCGCCGAAACGAACTCATCTCTGTCACGTCACGGCGCGGTGGTGGCGCGTCGGGCGCACTTCCGGTCTGGAACTGTTGGTGGAAGTCCCCATGTGAGACGTGTATTCTTGCGTTGTATTGAAAGGAACCTGACAAAAACTTGCCTTCTCGTCAAAACGCCGCGACTGGAACTGTACCAAAAGAGTCGAGAAAGGTTTGAAGATCAGTTTTCATGTGCTCGGTTCGTCCGAGAACGTGGATATGCGCCGTGAAAATGGAAAACCAGTCGCCGTCGGACCACGCGATTGCTTGGGGGGAAGCACTTTGGGTTGAATTCACGGATACTTGTTGTCATCAGATTTATTTGTTTTGTTCCATCATAAAAGCGGGAATGCCGCCAAGTTGTAAGGAGCACCTGACAACTACGTTCAGTGCGTCTTCAAGATCGAACGGCCGCCTGATCGTTCGAACTGTCGTCTGCTCTTTCAAACGTTTCTGCTTGTCGTCTGCTCTTTTAGACGACACCGGCCCGTAGACCAAATGTTGGCCCGGTACTTGCGATAAGAAGTGAGCGCAGGCCTCAAAAGACTTAAATTTGAAGATTGGTAAACAGGCTCGATGTAAACAGTGGATACAAGGAGATGTCGATCATTGTTACCAGTGACCATCACCGACTTGTTATGCCTCATTCACTTGGTCCGATTCGGCTTGTGATTTTCAGTATCGACGTCGATCATCTCAGCTAAGGTTCACTCGGGCTTTTGAAGCCCGAGCGACGTTGTGACTGAAAATTGCGAGCGAAATCTCACCATGCGAATCAGGCTTTCGCGTACATTCTGCGGCGTCCACGCGGAATGGATCGCCGCATGTCACATTATTCACGCGAAGGTTTGCGGTGTAGCGAGCCTCGGTAATTTCGATGAGAACGCTCAAGTAGTCAGGCATTGCCAGGAAGACGTAGAATCAACAATTCGAACGCGAAAAAGGGTAGGGGGACCCGCACCGACGCCGACAACATCGCATTTCAATGGTTTGTTTCAAGTTTCCGCTTCAAGTTTCCGAGACCATTATATTAGCGAACACCGCCCCGTCGGACTTCAGCAAATGATTGGCTCTTTGTCCAATATATGTTTAGTCGAACGCGCCTGGCCGGAGCGGCTTAGTGGGCCGTGGACTTTTGACGAAGACCGTTCATACAAGGAAAAACAGCGCAAGAGGACACAGGAAAGCAAGTAAAGGACACAGACAGCGCTGTGCACGTGTCGCTGTTCTACGTGTCTGTGTGTCCTTTTGCGCCGTGGTTCCTTTTATGTTTAGTCGAACGGAGCTTTGGATGCGTAGGAGTTTAACGAAATGCGAAAACATGCCGCCCACAGGTATCGACATAGGTGTAGCGTGCCCAGTACGTTCAGCACATTGCGCTATTGCACTTATATTTGGTGACAGGTGAAGACCGCAGTGCAAGTTCTGCCTGCAGCGCGAGGTTTCTAGCCTCCGGGTCACCACTGCGCATCCGACACCTGGAGCTGGTAGCTTTCTCTGTGCCTCGACTCTCGAGGCATGCGTATTCCGCGCGCCCCGGGAACTTCGTCTTTTATTGATTTGGTATGCATGTTGTTCTCGTGGACCTGCGTCACCAGAAAAGCACAAGCCTGCAAGCGCAGCGAATGCTCGGCAGAAGGGAGCGAGTGCGTGCTGGGGGCTTCGAACTGCAGTCTTAACCAGGTTAAGAATGCAGTAAGTTCTACCTTTTGCGTGAGCCTACTACAGTATAATTAGGGTTCCGCGTTTTCGAATAAATCCGATAAAATCCAAAGAATACTTGCCGTTTAAAATTTTGCCGATTCCAATTTATAAGAAAAACTCCGAATATTTGGGGCTGCCAGACGTAATAACGCCGACAGGTCTTTATATTCGACCGGGATTTTCAACGAGCTTTACGTTTGTCATCTTTTCTAGTTGCAACTTATGAACTTATCCCGTTATCATAAAAACAAGGTAGCCTCTCTTACGACCACAGTCGAAGTCTCGCATATGAAAAGGCTGATTTACTAAATTCGCAAACTGCTGTTTTCTAAATTGAGTTCACACCACCGAAGAAGCCGACAAACTCCGAATTCTGTGTACCATAAAAGAAAGCTCCGAAAAACACCCCAAATTTATTGTAAAAAATAAACTCCGAAAAACACGCTCCGACTCTATTCAAAAATGAACTCCGAAGACACAGTACACTACCTATAAGGGGTATTCACCGGACGCCATATTTTAGGGCGATGTTTAGGGCGCATGCTCAGAACGAGCTTACATTAATAGCCTGCTGAGATCGGAAATCTTGATGGTTTGGAATGCACGTTGCAAAAGAACTGTGGAAGCTCGCCATCAGCACGCGCTCAGCAACCACGCACACAGATCTGGCCACCAGCGAATACTCCTATTAGCCCCGTGCGGGACCGAAAGCGTCGCTGTGGTCGGCCTTCCACGATTGGCCGAACGCTGACTATGACGTCGGAAAGGGGATTTATCATCGACGGAATAAGAGGAATGAAAGAACTTCAATTTTGACGGTGTTGGCAGTGTTTCTTTGAGAGCGCAATGATTTCAAGCTTCCACCATGCTATTTACAAACACCATCGAACTTGTTGTTCGCAAGGTAATGACGTCACAAGGGGGAACCATAGGAGGGCGCCACCAAAACATCTCGCCGCTAATAATACGAGTCTATTGGCGATGTGTGCGATCGAAAGCGTCGCTGTGGTCGTCCTTCCACGATTGGCCGAATGCTGACTATGACGTCAGCAAAGGAGTTCTCATGGATGGAAATAAGAGGAACGTGAGGACTTCAATTTTTGACGGTGTTGACAGTGTCGGTTGAATAACGCTATGATTTCAAGCTTCCGCCATGCTAATTACAAACACCATCAAACTTGTTGTTCGCAAGGCAATGACGTCACGAAAGGTAACCGTACGAGGGCGCCACCGAAACATCTCGCCGCTAATAGTGCGCAGCCAAAGCCCGGCGTAAAACAACGAGCGCGAGGCGCGCGTGAGTCGCGCGCCTCGCCTCGGTTTAAAGCCGAGAAAAGGGGAGTCGACCGCCATCGTTAGCTATCTCGACAGCATTTCGCTCAAAGTAGGTTGAGCGACACGAACACGCTCAGAAGTAAACATATTGCTTTGAGGTGAATGATCGAATGAGTGGTTTAATTAATGATGAGGTGTGCTGTCACCAACGGGTTCGAATACAACACAGATTTCATTGTTCCGGCAAGCTGCAGGTCGCCTCTTTAAAAGGTTTTTCAGGGGAGGCACTTACTTTTTTTAATTTATTTGTTTAATTGAAATACCCTCAGGGCCACTGGCATTACAGAGGTGAGGGGGTTAGAAGAGAACATAACAAAAATATAAGGCAGCTGTACACTTTCGAGCTCAGTCTGAACTGTATAGATTATTGACGGCAGTTTTAAACATATGGTAAGTGGCAATTGTGGCAATAGATGCGGGAAGGTGGTTCCAGTCCACTGAAATTTTGGGAATGAATGACTCTTGTTTTGGAATGTCTACTTTATATATATATATGATGAATGCGTGACAAAATATTAGACGGGTGATTCAGCAGTCGGTTGTGAAGTATTGCATTATTATGGTGTCTATTATGAAAGCGACATTAACGCGCTATTTTACGACGTAAAGTAAGGTAGGCAACGATAGGCTGGTTTTCATGGAGCTCACGCTTGCCGTGCGATAATAATTAGTACGATAAAACACGCAGAGCAATTTTGTACTGATCGAACGACGGTTTAGCAAGCGAAACCTCGACCAGGACGTTTCATCGAATGACACTTTAGCGAATGGCGGCGTTCATTTGAGCGAATAGATAAAATGGAGGCCGCCGGCGTCCTGTTTTCCAGCTTGCCGAACCTTTGGCGATGCACGCTCGAGCTTGAGATCATATTAATTTTCCTCAAACGATAGCAAGGCACCCCTTGCTATCCTTCCCAACATACCCCGTAGCGCGATCTGTTTGGAAGCCCAGATTGCCGCCACTACAGCCTATTCGCTAAAACGTCATTCACCTAAACGTCAATTCGCGTATGCGATCTCTATTCGCTAAAATGTAATTCGCTAAAACGTTATTCGCTCATATATTGTGGACCCGTATTAACGTTCGTGAAAATGTTTCACAAAAATCGTTCACGCAGGTTCGTGTCTGTCCGTCCCTTTTGCCCCCTCGGCAAACGGTCGTTTGCAACAAAAGCGTCTTCTTTTTTTTTTCGTAGAAAAAGGCGTGCACAACAAAAGTTAAAAAAAAAAGACAGGCGGGGGCCCTTCACAATCAACGCGGACAACCAGGCGGAGTCAAGAAGCCGCTCGCTCTCCACAGCATGCGCGCATGATAAAGAAAACGTGAAACGAAACGAAAAAAATAAACAACAAAAAACTGGACAATAAAACGAAAAGCCAGAGGAACAAGCTAAACAAACAAAATGACAGGGTACGTAGCCCAGCCAACCCCCCCCCCCCCCCCCTCCCACACACACACACACACGCGCACGCACACACACTGACACACGCATCCAGTGCATCCAGCGCCGCTGCAAGAGAACTTGGAGAATGGGAGCCGGAGACAGTGGCGCCATAGCGGTGACTCGGTGAAGGGCAGCGAAGGCTGTGAACTTGGAGGATGGCCGAGAACCGGAGACAGTGGCGCCGTTAGCGGTGACTCGGTGAAGGGCCGTGAAGTCGAGATGGGCTTTCGGCGAATTCACTCGTGAGCTCGCTCACTCGCTCAAACCACGTGAAGGCGAACGACTTCATGAACGGGATCAGTTCACGGACGTGAGGGGAACGACTCCCCATCACGAACTCGATGAGCTCGTGATGGGACGGTGAGCGACTTTGTGAATTCAAAGTTGGCGGTGATGTGATGGGGAATGCTTCATGAACTCTGTCGCATTCGTGATGTGACGGTGGAGTACTTCGTGAACTTGACGGATTCGTGAAGTGACGGTGAATGACTTTTTGAGTTCAGAGACTGCGGTAACGTGATGGGGATGAGTTTGTTATCCGGTTGTACTCCGTGATGTGAATGGTCGTGATTTTTGGACGTCGGTGTACTCGGTGATGTGAACGGCCGTGACTTTTGGACTTCGCTGTACTTTGTGATGTGAACGGCCGTGACTTTTGGACGTCGGTGTACTCTGTGATGTGAAACGCTGTGACTTTTGGACGTCGATGTACTTTGTGATGTGAAAGGCTGTGACTTTTAGATGTTGATGTAATTAGTGATGTGATGGTGAGTGAGTGGGTTCCAAAATGCCGACCTATGATCGCATCTGCGTTAAAAACATCTGCTAGAACTGTAAATATTTCAGCATAAAAATCCGAAATAGATGCTTCATACGAAAGGTTACGTGCAATAAGAAGAGAGAAAATGAAGACCAAGACGAACACGCAGAAGATAAGATCTCCGAAAGGCGCGTAAAGCGCACCGTCACGTGGGACTTCATTTAAATTTGTTAGCTAAGCGCACGTGAATCAATTACTGTGATGCATTAGATCCTCGTAGTTCCTTATCACAAGTATATCGAGTTGTGCGACGACTCAAGAAATTATCGCAACAGCTACATCCTTTTAGGACACTGTCTCTGACGGAAAAATGCTCGAAACTGAAAGTAGCTAAAAACTTTCGAAACATGATGGCTACAAAACAACAATGTCTTTTGCACGCTACTAATTGCATACAGGGGGACACCTTAACTGCGTCACACGACTTTGACATTTTCGGAATTCGAAAAATATTTAGCAGCGGCAAATAAAAAATTATCTTCAGTGGCGGACGTAGGGACATATGCGGCGCTTGCGCATTCGAATATGAATTTGGTAATGAGACTTTTCGAAATTTTAATCAAATCATAGGAGACCGGCGACGTTCCAAAAAACATAAAAAAGCAGAAATTATACTTATCCTAAAACCAGGAAAACCCCCAACTGCGCTCTTTCCTCCCTATTGCACTTACAAGTTGATTAAAAAAAATGTTAGAAAAATTCTACAAAATCGGCTGAACCTTCAAACAAATACTATACTCCCAGAGACAATTACTGGCTTTCACTCAGGAAGGTCGACCGGTGATAACATACTTCACCTCGTCAGCTGTTTCGAAGAGAACCATGCAGAAAAAAGAGAGTTGGACTCTTCCTTAACAACAAAGAAGCTTTCGACCTTCTTGAACTTGAACCTATACACCTTTCCAAAAAACGCTCCTAGGCCGCCGCCATGTTGCTGATGCTGATGCGGCTGGTGCGACTCGCGCGCCCTCTATCAGCTAGAAATTTTCTGGCACTCTCTTGGAGCTGTGAAGACCCGCTCAGCGCGGTTCTCTACCTGTGTTTTTGCGGTTTTGCATTCGACGTTTTCTCGCCCCTCTTGAAAGTTTCCACTTAATTTTTTTTATGCGTGCTGCGTACCCTTTCTGTGTTATCTTCCATTGTGCGAAATAAGGCTGGTAAGTGCCTGCCATTCAAGCTTTTCTGCTTGACATTCACGGGAAACGAAGAAGGTGAAGGACGTCGAACGACCCTCGACGCGATTTTGCGAACATTGTTCTCCCCCTCCCAGAGGTAATCCGCGTAGAATCCTCAGTCATCTCCAAAAATAGTCGTCCGGGTTGGGGTGGGAAACGGGTCAGTCGCGTTCGATCCTTTGACTTGGTGCTGTTGTGAAAAAAGGAAGCTCTCCACGAAACGTGCCCCAAAACGAAGTCATCTTGGATTCCGTCCGATCGTCAAGACGTGACTGTCGTCGACTGTGACTGTGTTATTTGAGATCTTTCTCAAATAAATTCTTTTCGGATAACGCTGCATCGTGTGGTACGTACAATATATTGTTCGAATGTTAACACTTTCTAAATTGTATGTCCGTGTCCTGTCCATCGGTAAACACGTTATTTGTGAGCGTGAAAAATGCATGCCTTTCGGCTCTCTTCTGTTGTAATCTATTTTTGACAGCTAAGCGCTTTGTCGTTTGTGATGCGGCGAATCGCGCGGAGCCGTCAAAACTTATCGTAAAAAACACACACAAAAACTAGAACTATACATTCAAGTCGCATTCGTTCTGTCGCGTGCGTACCCAACAAAAATAGTGTATAGGTTTTTTATTGCTTTTTTTTTCTTCTTTCAAATGTGGTACAATGCTTTCTCAATGACCTCGGGAAAATACGTGCACCATGAAACACAATATACAGCGGGAAAAGACGAGAATTTATCCGCCAGCAGTGTTTGAAACTGCGCCTACGGAGGCTACGCCTATCGAAATCACAGCTCCACTCGGTTAGGGTTAGCAGGGACGCCGGTGAGAGTCTAGCCTCAAACCCAGTGACTGGGCTGGCTCTGGGCTGGAAAACGGTTTGCTGCCCCTGGGGTCGAGTGTTTCTTGGAAAGGTGTATACTTACCATTCTAAAAGAAGAAATGTAAGAATGGGAGGAAAACTGCTTCATTGGATACACAGTTACCGAAGAGAGAGGACACATTTTATCAAAACAAATGATAAGTGCACAAACAAATACACGGTATCAAGAGAAGCTTCCCAACGTGGAATACTAAGTCCAACCCTTTTCCACCTTGCATTGATATCGGTAGCGAACGTCATTCCGGAAAACGTAGCGGAAACAATTTATGCTGATGATATCTGCTTGGGGACCAGCAGTGTCCAGCGGAACGTACCACCACGTACGCTTCAAATAGCTTTACACTTGGTTAGCTAACAATTATTGAAACTCTGATTCACTCAATCGACAGAGAAAACAACAGCCATGGCATTTACAAGATAATCAATGCGAAGCTATTCCATTTATTTTTTAGAGTGGGCATTTTCTATCATATGTAAATTCCCGCGAGTATCTTGGGGCCATAATTGATCGAAATGTTCCTTGGGCATCCGAGACAAACCTTATAAGAAATAAAAAATGATGCTGTCAGCGAGGTGTTACGACGCGCACTGCATCAGGATACTCATGTTCCGCAATTCTTTCCCGAGAGCGCACTCTTGTAGAAGGAACCCTCAGATATGGTGCACCGATACTTCACAGTGCTAGTGACACTACCATGAAAGAACTACAAACTGCAAAGGCACTTCCACTAAAACTGTGCTTTGGTCTGCCGAAGGGAACATATACCCGCGGTACGCTGGCTGAGACAGGCACTGTGTCTGTTAATTTATTGAGAACGCAGGAGTCTTGGACAATATACCTCCAACATATCACTCAGCCTAAAAACGCACCAGGTGTGAAGCATTGTAAAGAAGAGACCAAATTCAGGATTCGGCCTTGAAGGAACAAAATGGCACGAACAAATTTATTCGGTGACCAAGCACGGTTGAAACATTTCCTCCTTTCTAGATCATGCCCTCCATCCAGATAAATACAAAAATTCCTGGTAGGGAGGTAATCAAGAACACCGCTACAGCCGTTCGATTTCAACGTACTCAGCACCACATATCAAACCTATACAACGACCTTCTCCTTGCTTACACTGATCGTTCATCAACTGAAAAGTCATCGTCCTCCGCCTTTATAATTTTATTATTATACCAATATTTGACTATACAATATACTTGAGATGCGCACCACTCTCACCAAACAACGTCTACAACAGCAGAGCTCCACGGTATTCTATTAGCAATGAACTATATCTCAGAGACAAAGAATAAACATAAATGGGTTATTTTATCTGATTTTATTGTGGCTCTAAAAAGCTGAATGTTATTTGGGAAACCACGTAGCAATATTACCATTCAGTTGACGATAGGAGAAGCATAGGGTAAAACAATTGACGTGGGGCAACAAATAATTTTACAATGAATTCCGGGCCACAGCGGGATTAGCGGAAATGAACATGCTGACAAGGCAGCTAAAGCTGGACTTATGCTGCGGAAACTCACAAAGGTTCCGTTTACCAAAAATGACATGAAGTTCTCCATAAAAGAAGATGTAAAAACTAGACTCTACTATTTCTACCACGCACAGATTTAAATAGCAGCATATATCTAGTCGATTGAGAATTAGCTACGCGTTTAACAGATAACATACCCAGAAAGCTAGAAACCTTATACTACAGACAGCGACAAGGGGTAGGACGCGTGAAGCTACAATTTCCCTACTGGCCGGACTGATAACTAGGACTGGGCAATTGATCGATTAACCTCTCTATTAATCGATTTATGCTTTAATCATGATTACGTTTAGCAGGTTAATGGGGTAAATTTTTACTAACCGAAAGAAAGTATAAACTAAACTCTTTTTTCACTCAGGTGTGAACGAGTACACCTGTATGAAGAGAAAACCTCAGGTAAAGTTATGAGCTAAAGTAAACTGGTGGGATGAAATTTGTTACTCCAAACAAGTGCAGAAGGTAATACGTGTCCCGCCCACATCAATGTTGTCCAAATGTCCATTTAACGCAGAAGGAACTATTGTGAACTATCAAAGGAGGTCGCTCTTGTCGGTGATTATATCGGACCTCATTGCCTCGGCAGGCGAAGTAATAATCTATAAGTCTTAGTGCTTTTGGACTGTTCTCAACTACACATCAAGGTTGATTTAAAATCCGAAATTGTACATTGCGCCGTTTATCACAAATTCAAAAAGAAAAAAAAACATTTTATCTTTAGCTATTATGAATGGGAATGAGCAAAACCGATTAATCGATTAATTAACCGATTAAAAGGTGGCGATTAATCAGGTTAGTTTTTTTCAATTGACTCGCAGGTTTACTAATTACCTAAACTGCTATATATGCAACTGCAAGGAAGATGTTGAGCATTTGTTATGCAATTGCATTAACTACCAAAATCAACGAGAAGACATAAAGAAGAGGTTTCAACAGGTGGACCAGCGACCATTTACTGTGTCAAAATTTCTGTGCCGCTCTACCATTCCCTGTGGAGTAGCCAGCCAGAGAACGAATTCCAACTTACCTCTTCATGTTTTCGTTAAAAATCTGTCTCCCGCACAGCACTTCCAATTGCGTGTGTCTGCCGCAGTCTTTTACTGCAAACTACGTCGGTTGAGATCTTCCTCTGAATATCTTGGAGAAGGCGAAACAACTCACACTCATAAAAACAGACAAACTCAACAAGTTAAGCGGTGTGAGAAACTGCTCGCCGCGGATGTTGGCAGCCATGTTTGTTATCGTATGAAACCGAAGCGGAAAATACGATCTGGTGATATTTTTAAACAATAATAACCCTATCTCTATAGTTTGTTTCTCAAACATAAAATATATATGTTGGATAAAACACCACGCCAAAGCAGAGAAACATTTTTATGGTAATAAAACCTGAGATTCAGGAATGTTCCTGAGTCTCGGGTTTTATTACCATGAATCATCACCAGCTCGCTTGTTTTTTAAGTATTATTGCACTTTTACAACAAACATTCCACACGTCAATCATCTCTCCAGTCAATGAGTGCCGAAAAACGTTGCTTAGCTATAGTTAAGCACCTTTTGTTATGGGTAAGGCATAGAGCAGGGCCACCTCAACCTAAATGGCCTCTAGCAGCGTAAATATTGCGCCAAAAGCGCCAAAAAATGTTTTTGTCGAATTTGTTTTTTAGAAAAAACCGTATCCTATTAACGTTTTTTTTATGTATTTTTTAGTGTCCCAGTCAACTTCCTTCGAGGGAGGTGGGCGTGTCCTGGTCCGGATGGTGACGATCGATGATGGTGCTCGCCCGATGAGAGCAGCCCGCGGGAAGTTGATAAAAAAAAGAACTAAAAGTTGTTCGCTCCCGCTGAACACATTGCGACGATGGTTGGCTTTACAGTGGCCAGTGTGGCCACGTTTATTATGAAACAAAACAACTCAACAGTCTTGAGTTAAACTTCAAAAATGAAAACCCCGTACTTTTGTTCCCAGTCTCCCAAAATCGAATCAAAGCCAATCCCTCAGAACCCTCTCGGCGTTCCTTTTATAGACTCGTAGGAGCCTCCTTTCCCCTCAGGGACCAACCAATCGCTTCAAATTTCATCACTCCTACCTGGTACACTGTTGCCCAATGGTAGGTGAGCTGTCAGCCCGGCGCTGCAACCGCCAAATCCAAATTCCTTGTAGAATTGTCCCCTGCATTTTTGCCAGTCTGGCCGGCGCCAACAGCTAAATTGTTACATCGAGTAAAAAGCGACAATTTTACACTAAGCGGCGAAATCCTCTACACACAGGAACACTCGGTTAAAAGCCACACGCAGCCCAAAGCGCGGGCTCTCTTCGTACCGAAACCCGAGACGTTTCTTAACGACCGCGGGGGAGGCTCTCCCACCTCGGCCGCGATGACCCCGCGAATGCTCCCTCCAAAACGCCGAACCCGACATAGAAAGTTTAAAAAGAAACACAATGCGGACGCAACTACGGAAAGATAAACTTTTCTAACAAAATGACCTTAAATAATGAGCAGGATTTCTTCATACTTAACAGTCCCTTTAAAGGGAAGCTCCGAGGATTCAATCAGCTACCCGAACTAAAAACATTTCCAAAATACAGGGTGTGCGGAAGTCAAAGTTACTAGAACTCTCAGTTGGGAAACTCACCGTTGAAACCTGGGCCACTGGCGTCCACCAAGACCGAGCTAAATGCGACGACAGCGCCACTCTGTATCATTTGTCTTAACTGTAGTCGCCTCGAGCTTTTAGAAAACATGTTTTTGCGTAAAAACCAACGAAAAAAACTCTTTTTGTAGTAACGTTTATTGGAGATTAGAACAAGACGGGTGGCGCGTGTTGTTTTCTAAAATCTTAAGGTTGCAAGTTTTGCAGTACAATTAATATTGTTTTTATACAACCGTGCCTCAGCGGTGATTTCAGGTAGCGCGTCCCGAGCTAGGTGCATATTAACCTAGTAGTAATCCGCGGCGCGTCCGCTTGGGAGATGGGGGCGGTACCTCGAAGCCCTTCCCACAGTATCTGTTCTGGCTCCAAAATGGCCGATTACAATGAAAGTGGAAGTCGCGTGCAGTTCCTCGACTGGCCTCTGCCGGAGAAATGGCGGTGTTGTGATCGCCATTAGCTCGGTTCTCGTGGACGGATCGGTGCCACTTTTTCAGAGCAGTTTCTATGGCAGTTTCCCAACTGAGTGGTTCTAGTAACGTTGGCGGAAGTCAACACAAACAACTAATGGCCGAACTTCCGGGGGATACGTTACTTCCTCTTGGTTATTGTTTTTGCTTTTCTTAGGACAATCAGTGAGTTGCGCGTACTTTAAAAGTTTCACCGCCCGAGGACGAACTGCGATTCCTCCCGAAAATAATTTATACGGAATTGACATGCCATCCTTGGTCCCTTGGGTGAAAAGAAAGATCAACTGCTCGTCAAATAGGTAACAAATCTGCCGAAGGTATCATGGGCGCATCTTCAGGACTACCTATACCATCCTAACGTTTTTGGCTAGTAGCAACTGCATTTACTGCTTGTGGTGTATTTGAGTTGGTAAACAGCTAGAGAAAAGGTAGTAATGGCTATAGAAAGGTAGCAACTGGTACAGTTACTATACTTTACTAAGGTTCTTCTAAGAGTGTAGAGCTAACAGGATAAATTAAGTAGCTATCTTTTTCTAGGTATTGCACTTGCGATGCGTCCACCACAGCCCGAAAAATCCCTTTCGCCTGATTATTATTTCGAGGGTGTACGCAACTGATCACATTTCGAAAGACGTATCAGCCGCATGGGTTCGAAACTCGTTAAATTATTGTTGAAAACGTTTAAATTTAAGTGATGTTGATGATGTTCGGTATCCTTCGAACGCATCATCCGGTACGCGAAAAATCACAATGAGAGAGAGAGAAGGTTCAGCGTGAACAAAGTTCTTGAAAGCGCACACATGCGTGCAATGGATCTCCTGGAGTAAAAGAGCACTACCAAGCATGAAGACAACGAGCGAGTTTAAAAACGGCAGTACTCTCCAATTATGACGTGACCTCACGAGCGTCCTCTGGGAAACGTATCAATAATAGCCATTAAACAAGAGCATAAACGCGAGCATAAAACAGGCAGAGCCTAATAAGAGACGGGGGTAAACAAGGGGACGAGGCGACGCGTCCAGGGCAATCAATAACGGCGAGGAGGAACGACCGTGGCCTCCAGCAGCAGATTGTGCTGCCCCGTCCTCCTAATAGCGACCGTGTGAACCAGCAAGCACCCCCTAACGGCGGCCGGCCGAAGCTCCAACGACATCTTGGGAAACTGGCATCGTCCCCCCACTTACGCAGCGTGGCAACGGCCAAGATACGGCACGTCGTCGGCATGCGCGCGTTCCAGCGTTGAAGACTCTTTTGTCTCCACCTAGTAGACAGCTCTATCCAGACGAAGCGTATATTTCACCTTTTACTTTTTTGTTTTTGTTTTTAAGTTGGCTGCATGTCTCCGCGATACCACCCAGGCGGGCTCCATGATTATGCGTCGCCGTCTCCGTGGCCTCCAGCCGCCTAGACTACCTGCTAACTTTCTCTGATTAATGTCTCCGACAGATGGCTATTGCCCTTTGCTCGTAACCGTAGTACCCACGCCGGTGTGTGTGTGTGTGCGTGCGGACGAGCGCAGAGTGTCTTGTAAGTGTTCGGCCGGATTCCTCGTCGCGCCGGGTGGAATCTGCAGGACGCGAGCGACATCGTTTATCACTGCCTCCCGTAGCAATATGTGACTGCAACTTGTGCGGAGATCCAAGTTGCACTTGTATACGTGTGAACTGCGTCAGTCTCAATGAAGTCAACGTGGAATACCTTGCAATTGTTGCGGCATTGCACGTGATGCGCAATGTGTGGGAATCCCAGATAAATGCGCGGCGATTTTATTTCTGAGCGTATCGCCTTCTCCGATGGGTGACCAAACCAGTCAAAAATGTTTGTTACGCGATTTACTGATCGAAAATCTGACGGGGTGGCTTGGAGGGACGATTTAAGTTATTGTTTTCTTTGGCAAATTTACGCCCAATTTCTTCTCGACTGGAATTTTCTACAATATTAAGGTATTGAAATAGAGAGCTAAAGTATTAAGCAAAAAATTGCTAAAGGTATTGAAATAGAGAGCTGAAGTATTAAGAAAATAATTGGTAAAATGCGCACAAGCAATCGATGTTTAAGAGATGCGGGTTGAAATATCAGGTTTATTTTGGAAATTGTAATATTTTTATTTGTTCTTGCTTTGTTATACTTGGGCATCATACTTTCACGAGTAAAGCAAATAATCAAAACAACATTCCGTCCGAAGTTGGGAAACAAACGTGTCTTACTAACTCGCGGTGCTCGAAAAATCGCAAGTTTACGCAAATGCGACGAGAAGCTGAGGGAGAGGGGAGCCGATAGTGGGTCAGAAGAGCGAGCTCTCTCTGGAATGAATAGTGGGTATGACGCAAAGAGTCTACACACACTTCGAACGCAGTTGATTGCCAAACGCCGGCGTCCAGCGTTCCCCGTTCGCGTCCGAACGGCCTCCAGGAACGAGCCGAGACAAAGCACCTAGCTTTACATCTACCCACTATTAACTCCAATCAGAGCTCGGCGTTTTGAGGTCCCCGCGTGCTCTTGACTTCTCTCCCTCAGTGTATCTATGCATATCTGCCATCTTGGAGAGGTCGTCGCTCGGGACAGCCGCACTTTCTATGCATCTCCGATTCGATTCGCAATATACGACACTAAAAAGCACGACTATAGCTCGAGCTTCGTGATACTCGACATCGGCGCGCCTGACAATATACTTGTTATACAATATACGCCGTTCACGCGCTTGCAATCGAGTAGGATGGAGAAAGACAAGACCGGTTTTTAAGCCTCTTACGACGTCTTAGGACCAGCTCCGCAACAGCGCACCCGGTCCTAAGACGTCGCAAGAGTTTAAAACCGGTCTTATCTCTCTCGGTCGTTCTCGGTTACAAGTGTGTGAACGAGCCTTAATCCTCTTGCGACGTCTTAGGACCGGATGCGCGCTGCTGCTGAGCTGGTCCTAAGACGTCATAGAAGCTTTAAAACCGGTCATGTCTATCTCTCGGACGTACTCGGTTGCACGTGTGTGAACGGGCCTTAACGGCACATGGTGCAGGAGGTGCAAGAAAAGCCTCAGCCTAGAGTGTGAGACGGGTTGATTGACTCTAAATGTTTTCTGAACACCATACCCATGTTCTGGCAATATTCCATGCAATTGCAGGCGATATTTAAAAATATACATCTCTTGAATGTTCATATGCAATCTTTTGGCAACTTTGGGTTGTTTTTACAGTTTGTAACATCAATTTGTGTGCTTAGAACCTTCTAATAATGCATTTTTATGTATTATATTGAGAGTATGTAGAGTGCCAATATCTATCTGTAATTGCAAGATCTCAATTATGTTTCTGCAAATGTTAACTAACTTTTAAGGCACTTCTGAAAAGGAGACTTTATGACGTCTTTACTTTTCTTTATTAAATTAAAGATATGTACAGAGTTTTTGGCTATATACTGCCACTTTACAATCCATAAAGAGCATCATGAGCTATTGCACCATGCTCATTATTAAAAACTAGCGCGTACCGTAATGTCAGCACAGAAAAAAAGAAAACATTTCTATGCAGTTTTTTTTTTGCCGCTGAACAGAAAAATATACAAGTCACGCTTAAACTAATAAGTGTATTAAAAAGAGAAGACAACCCTTTAAAGTAGCTAAAGCATCATTATTTTGGAGAAAATATAAAAAAAGCGTCCATGGCCCGCATTTTTCCTTGATATGTTCCAGTGTTTTAACATCTGGGAGCTATAGTTTATAATAAAATACATTCACTTAGAACAATATTCTTTTTTGAACTATCTGAAAAATTACGATGGAATCAAAATTCTAACAATACGATCAATCACCAAGCTCAGGGAGCGGTGAGAGAAAGCGTACTGCCACGCGATACTCCAAGAAAATAGAAAAAATTAGATAAGGAGCCGTTCTGTCCACGGAAGACGGGGAGCCGTAACAATACCAAAACAACGCGATGATTGACTGCCAGATCCGGGAAATAAATCGCGAAGAGCTTAGAGAGAGAGAGAGAAAGAGAAAGGGCCGCACAAACATCTACAAGTAGTACATAAGCGGAACGAGAAGAAAATTACGCGAGGCGTGCGCGTCGGCGAAAGCGTACAGTGTTCGCCGCAACTTTTCGGGCCGTCTTCTTGCGTCTCGTAAGAACGGGTAAACGGTGAGAGTCTGCCAGCCATTACCACCTAGAGGACAAGGCCCTTCCCCTCAAACGTCATTAATAGTGGATCCATGCAGCGCCACATAGAATGCGTCAGCCTCGCCGCCGGTGCGACTTTAGCGCTTCACAACAACCTTCGGCGTGTTTACCCTGTTTGCCGCCTGGGGCGGGTCGGAGATCCACTAACGATGACGTCATGCGCAGGCCTTGTCCTCTAGGTGCTATTGGTCGAGCCGAGGCTCTGTCCCTGTCCGCAGTGCCAGTTCGCACAAGCCACCACTGAAAAGAAAAATTGAAGCCTTTTCGCGTCTTGTCGGTTCGCGGAAACTCATTGGGCACATTTCACTAGCTGGAAGTCGATGATTTTTGGCATTCACGTACAAGAAGTCAATACTGGCGGCTGAGTGTCCGACAGGGGTCATCGCGACGGGTCCCCTAGACTCTGGGATTATTAGTGGGAGGGGGAAGAGATGGGCGTCTGGCGAGGATCCTCGCGCGTCTTGATCGATCGGGCAGCGTGCGTCGGCGCCGACGGCGCACCTGTGCTCCGAGGGGGTTGCTGCGTGTGCATACCGGCGCGAAAGGGGCTGCCCGTAAACAAGCTTGACTGCTTCGTCTCGGTTGAGAACGGCGCGCGCCCGCTGTTCAGGCGTCAGCTCAAACACGTGTGTGAAATACCAGCCAAAAAAAGGATGATGCCGAAATCGCTACACTAATTCGCACAAAATGCACTGGCATTGAGCGCAGGGGTTCCGATTCAGCGACTCGCAACAGTCCGCATATATGCTGTAGTGTTCAGGGAGCCAGTCTGTTCTCCCGGGCGTCGGCGGTTTCGAATGCAGCCACAAGAGCTTCCCTCGATCGCCGCCAACAGTCCGCATACCGTCGTCTTTGAAGAGCTTGTCTTTCCTCCCAGGTGTCGGCGGTTTCGCGCAAACGGCATCGTCCCTGCGCCTAGGTTTTAAGAAGCATTCGAGCAGATAAAAAGAAAAAAAACTCGCGCGTTCCGGTCAACGGCGCCGTCGAAAAAGTACGAGGCGGTCACACAGGGCCTCCCGACGTCAGCATCTTCTCGGGAAACCTCGCGTTTGTCGAGAGTGCACGGGATATTTTTTATTATTATTCGTCTGCTTCGTACGATTGTTATTTACTGGCCATCGTAACTGCATCATGTACTCAGAGACGACCGTCCTCAGTAAATGGACAACGGCGATGATTATTTATACGTTCACACTCCAGTTGTATGCAACATATGTGAGAAGCACGGACTCAAGCGCGCACCTCTCACAAGGTTCAAAAAGTGCTCTTTTGGCGCGTGTTTGTGCAAACAACCCTTAGCATGGCGCTACGCCCGCGCGTCCGTACCTTTTATAGCAAGCAATGCACGCAGCCTGTGCGCTAATGTTTTCGAAGGGGAACTGTTGTATTCCATAAGTGGCGGCGTGTACGCAAAGAATGCACAAAACAAAATGGGGTGACCGCTCATGATCAGTAGAACACGCTGGGAAGTTTGTTGTTCGGTGGCGGCTTTCGCGGTAACGATGAAGAGCAGTTTCACAGCGTCGTACAGGCACAGAAAATACTGCTCACAGTCAGAAGTTCCAATCGGCTTGCTTTTCTCCACCCTGAAATGCTTCCAGTCACGTTTGGCGGCTGCCCGCATCCTTCAGACTCCACTGCCTTTTTGCTTTCCTTGTGCATCAAAAAGTAGGAAAAAAAAACAAACAGATCGTAGTTTGATGAAAAGACGACACGTCACGTCCGGACTCTCGCTGATTTGCTCAGAGCGCTGCGTCGAGGGAAACGTTTGAGCCTAGAGACGTCGACTCCCGCCGTCGTCGTCCTCGACGCGCGACTTTTTTCAATAGAAACAAGCAAAAAGCAGAAAAAATTACCCCTTGACGCGCGTTTTTCTGCTGCGTGAATGCGCTTAAGCTGTTGCGTTCATTGTGCCACCGCCACGGCCGCTCGAATCCCCTCCTCTCGCGCTCTCGCGGCGCGTCATCGGAAGCGTGCCAGAAGACCTTTTCCCTCTTGTAAGGGAGAAAAGTGGACGTAACGTGCGATCGAAAGTGCACGGCGGGAAACGCGCCGCGGCATCACGAAACAACTCCAGTTTATACAAGTCAAATTCAAACCAGGACCGTCAAAACGAAGGACAGCTGCACGCACAAGGGTCGCTAAACTCGTCAAACACAAAGTTGGGGCTCAAGTTCGCGGAGCGTGCTGATTGAATTCTCGCGATGATGGCGTCACGCGGGACGAGATGTCAATCATCCGAACTCTCTCAGTGCTCAAATTCCAGCGAGATTGTGAAACACAAAGTGGTAGCGAGCTTCGTCGCAGCACGCGCGAGCAACACCGTGAGGCCAGCCGATTGAACGGCCACACTGATGACGTCGCCCCCGCGTGTCACTACACCCCTACGCCGCGTTAGAGCCAATGATGCTTAGATTGTCCCTAGACGGGCCGTGAATACTCTGAACTTTCTCGACGCAAGATCGTCGTTCGTAGAAGTTATCGGTGACGACAAAGTGACGTTTACCAATTTTGGAAGGAGTCATTTGAGGCCAAAATCTTCGGTTCGGAATCGAGGCGAGGATTGAACTTTGTGATAATGTGGAGCCGTGCGCGTCGTACGCGGAGCTGGTCTTCCGCCACTGCCAACATGTTACCGAGGTCGCCGTGTGGTGGCGGTGGTAGTAATTGAGAAATAAAAGGGCGACAGGGAACGAAAAAAAAAAAAGGCGCCAGGAAGTGCCGTAGAAACTGTTCGCATGGGGGAAAAAAAGGGGGGGGGGGGGGGGGTTGATGGTAGTGAAGAGGGGGGATATCAGTTCCCATTAACGTTTTATTCTACCTTTCTGAATTGTCTGGGCACTATATAGGAGGCTACTGATGCTGGGTGTGGGGCGGTGGGCTTGGGCCCGGGCCCTTCGCCCCTTTTATTTACGAACTTGCCCCCTCTTTCGACACCCCTGCTCGGAGGCGTTCCAACTTAGCAACGACAAGGAACAGCACAGCATGCAATTTCCGAAATAATGGTTCCAGAGTTTCTGGAATTAAACACGGTTCGCGACCCATGAACTCACGGGCGGCCATGACAGACTTCCAAACGAGAATCTTGTGCCAGGGCTCGTAGTGTGCAGGCCCGTTCAGTGACGTTCTTTATGGTTCCTACCCTCGACGTCAAGGTCAGGATTATCAGTTGTGAACGACGAATTCGATGGTGCGTGTTCCAATCGACGGTAATAAGTTTGATTGTGCACGATGGAAGCTTGGAGTCATCGCGTTCTTAAAGGAGTACGGAAACAACATTTTTACACTTATATCTTTGTTTAGATTTGTACGGATCTATGTTGTGACGGCAACCCAGAAACACTAGTCCAGACTATTGTTTCTGGGCTGGTAGAGAAGAAAATGAACAAAGATTGCACCCTGGTGGAGGTCTGTGAAGCCGTTGGAACGCCGCCAAGTCACAAGCCCATAAGAAGCAGCGCCAGTTCGCGGCCGTATGGCTCGCTCGTGGAGTTACTTAGTCCTGAATAGGGGTATTCACGTGACGCATTTTGTTGAACGTTGTTCGCAGCGCACGCGCAGAACGGTGCTTGAGGACATCTGTTTGTGGAATTTCAGAAGCGAACACCGCACTTGCACAGCTTTGATCGGCGCTCAAGTTTCGCGAGCGCACGGGTATCCATAGCTTTGGCTGCACTGCCTGCGAGGAGTGCACAAGAATGCACGTTCAACATCCATTCCACGCAATCAGGATCGTTGTTCTTACAAGACAATAAATGGGAGCTATTTTTGATTATGCCCTGTGAACAACGTCCAACAATATGGCGTGCTGTGAATACCCCTGTATGACTTGGCGGAGGACGCTATCGAGTTTACTACGTTGTATTATGATAAAGCTCCCACAGTGCTTCCGCAACGTTCATTCTCCACGATCACGATCGCCGTTCGTTGCAGACGATAGGTAGGAGCTTGATCTGAGGATGCGGGAACCTCTGGACTGACCCCCCCTCCCCCCACCGGATGCGCTCTAAATGACGAACTCAAGTATGGCACCCAGTGAATAATACCTTAGATACATAGCTTGCAGGTGTCACTATTGTTGGGTACTGACGGTTCTTTCTATACTTACTAGTTCCCTCGAGCTCCCTACTTCTGCGGTGTGAAACTAACACGGTGAGCCGAACGCTCGTGGCACATAAAATACCGGAATGACCGCAAACAATGTAACGGGCAAGCTATGTATAGGCCACATAGTGCGTACCAGGCACGTAGCAGGATTTGTTTCGGGGGGGCCCACCGCTGAAAAAATGCTGAACTGAGGGGGAGGGGAGAGGAGGTCCCAGCAAAATGGAAGATTTCGGGGGGGGGGGGGGGGGGCGGGCCCCATGGGCCTCCCCTGGATACGTGCCTGGTGCGTACAGTCCTCCGTTTTATTATTGGGAGAGTCTGTCACGT